>CM076584.1:124147728-124246607 GCA_034641835.2 Pinus albicaulis | reverse complement strand
CATGGGAAACCAAACCAATGGAAATACCCTAATTCCTTTAACATCCAAACATGTATACAAAAAAGTATGTCCAAGAAAACTAAATATTTGATTTATCGACCCAAAGTAATATAAAAACAATAATCCCACCCTCACAATGCTTGATTTCATTGTTAATATTACAACCCAATACGAAGGAGATGCGGTAAAAATATTTCACTTTCACTCTTTTAGGCATAACTAAAATATTATGTTTTTTACGTTAACTAACATAATTTTGGAGTCGGGTTGGTGGAGTTGATGGAGCGAGAGAAACCGCTAAGGTTCTAGCTGCCATATCCCTGGTTCATGCCTTTGAAAACTATTTTCCATCAATCCAAGTTGTTGAGCCTCTTCCGCTAGTATTTTTTTCGACTCTGTGTGGGTGGGCTTGGTTGATTTCGGGTTGGGATTTTTTTTGTTTATATAGTTGTTGGCACCGCCTTCATTTTTTCTTTCAGCTAGTGTCGTCTCTACTTTGCATCATTTTTTTCCTTGTCGCTTTGGTTGAAAATTTGTTGGATTGTGGTTGCCTTAGCGCTCGCTTGTGATTTGGGCATTGTTGCATTTTTTTCTTAGGGTTCCCACTATAATTTTATTGTGGCTCTGCAGGTGGCCCGTGCTATGCACTTATTAGGGTTTTCGTCGAGTTATCATAAAGTTTTCGCCAGCTCTCTTTTGGGCTTATGACCCTTCTCTGTCATGGATTTTTTCATGTTAGTCACTGTGGGCGAGCTTCTATGCCTTACAAACTTTTTTTTTTTTTATGGCTTCTCCTAGCATTAATACAATATAGGGTCTCCACCGTTGGTTGGTGATGAGTTTTGTGAGGTTTTTTTGGCGTGCCTCCCTTGCCATCTTTGTTGTGGAGATGGGATTTGAGGGGGTAGGGCCTAAGATTCTCCCCTGCTTCTTTGGCCCTCGTTTTGTGCCTCTTTTCTCTTCATTTGTGGATGATCTCGTAGTTGTTATGTTTCAGTTGTTGTTTCTTTGGGGTTTTCAGGGCTATTTGGGTGGCTTGTACACAGGTTTTGTTTAATTTTTCCTATATTTTTTGTTGGCTTCTCAAAAAAAAAAATCGTCTTGAGGTGCTTTTCTGGTAAGCCTTTCAGCTATTGTATTGTAATGCCCCAGGCATTTGTAAAATGTAATTTTGTCTTGAATAAAATTACAAGTTTTTCTTTTGAAAAAAAAACTAACATAATTTTATATCAACTTTAGAGAGATAAAGTAATTAAATGTTAAAAATAAATAAAAATAAAAACTTATATTTAAACTATAAATATTTCAATATAAAACCTAGATAAATGATTTTAATATCCATATTAATTGATATATTTCAATTTTAACTTCATATATATATATGTGTGTGTGTGTGTGTGTGTAGAAAGAGAGAGAGAGAGAGAGAGAGAGAGAGAGTATGTGGGTTGACCATATTGAAATATTTCAATGTTCACAAGGAAAAAGTCAATTAAAATAAAATAATTAATTATTTTATAATAACAAGGAAATATGTAATTCATTTAGTTCTTAATACAAAATTGATATGTAATGTTTAAAAATATCAACCAACCTAAATCATTCTTAACTCTAGATCTATCAAGGGTCGCGAGGGATCAAATATCTCAAGGTGCAAACCTATTTTTTGAGTAAAAAACTTGAGGAAAGATTTGTACCTTAAGATATTTGATCCCTCTCGATGCTTGATAGATGAGAAGTTAATATTAATATAGGTTTGGAAACCAGACCAATAGAAATACCCTAATTCCTTTAACATCCAAACATTTATATCAAAAATGATTTCCAAAAAACTAAGTATTTGGTTTGTAGACCCTTATAGCTTAATCTATCATCTAACATGTAAAAAAAAATGAACATAGAGAATTAGAGTAACTAGGTAAACGAAGACCAATCATGTAAACTTGGATGAAATGGAGAGGTCCATTGTGATTGGCTCCTTGCTATTGTTGTGCAAGCTTCTTGGATCTGAGTGTTGGTTTTGAGTGTTATTTAATCTGTTTCAAGTGCTTTTCCAAGGGTTTTAGCAAAAAATGCAACTCACCCTGCATGAGGAGGATTTCCTTCATAGCTTCAATTCTATCTAATAAGACTCTTCCCAAAATTATTTTTTCAAGTTCTAGTAAATGTCCACAATGTATATATATATTAACTACATTGTTTTATGGTGTGCTTTGTGTTATGCACCTAGTATTCAACTTCGTTAGAAACCTCACAATGAATCAAACAAACAAGTTCCCCTGCAATGTCATACTCAACTTCTACAATTTCCTCTTGGGTAATTAGGGGTGCTTGAGTGCAATATAAATGAGCTAAAGACATTTCTCTTTCTTTACCTTGGGCTCATCCACGAGCTCTATAATAATCAAACCCATGTCTACTTCTAGCTCTCTATCTATAAATGTTTGACAAACGTGTTTTGTCTCTATGGGATCTCCTCTATCCCCCATAATTTCCAAATTATTCATGGAAGACTTTGAAACCAATTCTCTTAACTCCACCCCCCTCAAACCTAAATGGTGGAAAATATTTGTGGATGACACCTTTGTCATTTGGCCCCGTGGGAAGGATACACTAGAGGGTTTCAAACAACACCTCAACAGTCTATCTAACACAATCAAGTTCACAATGGAAACTAAAATTAATGTCTTCTTTCCCTTCCTTGACATTCTCCTCTCTTGGAACCCTGATGGATCCCTTTCCCACCAGGTCTATAGAAAAAAGATACACACCGAGAAATACCTCCATGCCACCTCTCACCATCATCCTGCCCAAAAACATGGTGTCCTAAACACTTTAGCAACCAGGGTTATAAGAATTTCTGACAAATATCATTTTGATTCCAAAAAAGCACATCTCATGGATGTGTTTTCCAGAAATTGGTACAGAAAACATCAAGCCATTCGAGCATTCTGAAATGTTGGAAAACCTAAGAACAACAACAACAAAAACACTATAAACAATGATAGAAAGGTTGCTGGGGTCATCTTACCTTACATCCAAGGTATCACTGATAGGATTGCTACCATTTTAAGGAAAAATAACATCTTTGTCACTTTCAAATCTATGAACACTATTCATAGAAACCTCTGGTTGGTTAAATATCCCCTTGACCCTAAATTCCAAAAAGTCAATTATCTCATCCCTTGTTTGTGTGGAAAACCATACATCGGGCAAACACGGCGCTCCATCAAAACTAGAATTTAACAACACTCTACTGACATAAAACACAACCAATCCAAAACATATGCCCTAGCTGAGCATTAAAACAAAACCAAACATCAAATATTCATTGAAGACTCTCGTATCATAGACAAGGTTGACCATTATTTTCACAAGAAATTCAAAGAGGCCCTACAAATTAATAAACATCCCAATAACCTCAGCCGCGACAAAGGATGGAATATTAGTGAGAATTAGACTCCCACATTGGCCTCTATGGTAATCCACTCCCAAACCTAAAAAAATGGATTACAAATAGGTTCTTTTTACATTATAATCATCCTCATTAATACCTTTTTATTAAACCTAATAGCACTTAATATATTTCAACTTCTTCATCTTTTGAAAACTTATCTCTTATAAAATATAACTCTCACATAACTATCATAATGTATTATATTACTCCTTTTTAAATTTGGAGTGTTACTTATCTCTAATTAAAATTTTATCACAAATTCTCATCTTTATGTAATTAATTATAATTAAAAATATTATAATTTAATTAAATAATATAATCATTTTCATTATAATTTAACAATATTATAATTTATATACATTAATTAATATATATATATATATATATATATATATATAGATAAATTATAATTTAATTAAATATGACAATTATTTTCATTATAATCTAACAATATTATAATTTTATATACATTTAAAGAAACACATTAACATATCACATTTTTATATATTATAAATCCTAACCTTATAAAACATATCCTTATAAAAATTTAGAAATATATTTGAATTTACTAATAATAAATACCTAAATAATTTAAACTTTTCAGTTCCTTTATTTCTTTTCCTTACCACCTCCTATTTATTCCTCATTTCTGAGATCTTTCTTTCTCACATTTCTATCTTGATAATGAACCTCGGTAGAAAGTTCGAAACACTACGAGCAACAAATAACTCCGATATGGATCCGAAAGACACACTAAAGCAAAATAGTGGAGGAATGAAAATAATTCTTGAGAGAAAGCAATGAATATTTTTAATGGATGCAAAGTGAAAGGGAAAATTTAGTTTGAAGAGAAGCAAGGGTGTAGAGGAGCCTAGGAAACAAATGATACCAGGAAGATAAGGTAAAATCAAGGCTAGACATGAAGGGATATGGATGCAACAAAAGATATAATGAAACAAAGGAGGGATGACCCAATAACTATCTAGGAAATCAGACCCATGTTGGTCTAATGGAGTAACAGAATAGCAAATGAAACAAACTATGGAGGAAAGGACACTCGAAGGTCGTATTAAGATATAACACCAAAAGCTAAGGGAACAACAAGCTATAACTAGCTTTCCATTAAAAAATCTCAAAGAAACATTCAGGGAAACCACCTCAAGCTTCTTTGAAAATAAAGGGAATTAGAAGCCCATGATTGATACTAATTTTTGAACCTTCAATGCTTTGTACCTTGAACGAGCGATTGCCTCATTTAAGTTATGACCACCTCTTGAAACTGGAATCCTCACTTTTTATACTGATTATCGTGCATGGGAGGAAAATCTATGTTAATTATTGTGGCTCTAGATAACCAAAACCAAACACTTTTACCGCCCATAACCTCCATCTAGTTTTTTCAAGCAAACCATCATAAATTCTAGATTGGTCCAACATTGACATGGTGTAATGGCGCATTGTGCATCATGCATTGATATAATTAGTTGTAGTCATCATCTAGGATGGTGCAATGGAATGTCATCAACCATGTGTGCTTGGTGTGATAGCTACCATGTTCCCTTCCACCTGCCTCTTCTCAACCACCCCATATAGAGGTATTTCTAAACAACTTATTATAGTTAGTGTCAACCCTTTTTTGTTGAAATCTACGAAAAAAAAAATTATATTATTTTGTAAAGGAATAAAAATAACCATCTAATTTTTATATTTTTTCATTCAAATTTAATAAAATATTGATAAATATAAACACATCAAAATCTTTTCACTTACCTAACTAATTAAAATATATATAAATTATAACTTATATAAATCAGATTTATATTTTAAATATAATAAATAATTATACAAATTATTAAAAATATAAATTAATTAAATTTTAAACTAATTTCCATATTAAATGTTAATATAATACTCTACCCTAAGTATATAATAAATATATTTAATACTTAGAATAAATCTATAGTGACCCTTCACCCAAAATGTAGATGGTTAGCAATGGGACTTTTCGAGTTATTCAAAATGCAAAGTTTATTTTTGAATATGTGGAATACATTGATCATCCATTGCATAATCATGCAATTTTTACATTATTTAGGTTAAGACTATTCAAAAGGAAACTTTAGCAATATTCGTTATTTTACATAATTAGTATAGATCCATTTTAATTACGAATCTATCAAGTATTAGGATGGAGATAACCTCTTTTACCAAATACTAAGAGGGATAAAATCTCCTTATATGCAAATCTATTTTCTCATCTCAAGAAATGTAACCCCTCTTGAGGTTTAATAAATATGTGGTTAAAATGGATCTATACTAGTTCTATACATACATATATCATGTGTATTGTTTTATTGTTTAAACTACATTCTTGAACGCATAAATAGATAAAATGCCTTGAAAGTCCCCTTGGTCACTTGGATTGTGTAGATTACACCACTTAAATTTGTAATTCCAACAAATATTTTCTAAATTTTAGACAAAGTTTACTAAAAATAAATTCCTCTACCAAAATAGTGAAATTACTTATTTTATTTATGGATCACAATGTTCATATTAAAATATATATATATATATATATATATATATATATATTGGTAGTTTAGACTAATTGTAATCTTTCCATTTTTTTCTCATCCCATCCCACCCACGGGTTTCGAACTGATGACCTTGCATTCGGAGTGCCTTAACAACACACTTCATCACCGACTGCTCTACACCACATGGGAAAAATATTTCTTTTTATTAACTAAACTTTACATAGTGAAATATTTATTTATGACTCACATTGAATATTTTTATTATTATTGTGTAGGGGCTCTCAAGATGTTGTAATGTTATGTTATGTAAACATTTTTACTCGGTGAAATAAAAAAAATCAAATTATTTAAATAAAATTAAAATTAAAAAATATAACAAATTGATACTCATAAATATTGCTACTGTAGTTCACGTAAAATTGAGGTTATAGAGTCAAATTAATGTTGGAGGTTTTTGGGTTCTGGGTTTTGAGTGGGCGTAATGGTTAAGAGCATGTGTTTCTTCCTAAGAGGTCACAGGTTCAAAACTAGAGGGGGGTAGAGTATGTATGCCTTCGTAGACTTAGAAATCAAATCGATGTGCGGAGGTGGGTCTCTTGTCCCACAAACAAGGGGGCCTCATAAACCAAGGTCGTGACCTTAAAATTGGATTATTATTATTATTATTATTATTATTATTATTATCCAAGGGGTGTAGAATAGATGTTTATAGGGTATTTTTTTGAGGCACTCTGTGGGGTAAAGATCACTAGTTCGAAACTCTATGTGAAAAAATCTAACCATGATAAGGTTTGGTCGATCCCTAGGTCTTGGCTACTCAAGCCATAGGTTAGTCGTGCAATCATCTCACTATTCACATAAGCTAGAAAACTATATATTTATGTATGTTAAACTAGCCTAGATTAATATTAACTCTGAATCTTAACAAGCGTGGAGAGGGATCAAATCTCTCAAGGTGCAAACATTTCCTCAAGTTTTGCAAGGGATCAAATATCTCGAGGTGCAAACCTTTCCTCAAGTTTTTCATTTAAAAAAGAGGTTTGCAACTTGAGAGATTTGATCCCTCTCAACCCTTGATAGATCCAAAGTTAAGATGGATATAAGTTGGTTAATATTTTGTAAATGTTACATATCTATTTTGTATTAAAAATTGAATGAATTCCACATTTCCTTGTTACTACAAAATAATAAATCTCGAGGTGCAAACCTTTCCTCAAGTTTTTCATTTAAAAAAGAGGTTTGCAACTTGGGAGATTTGATCCCTCTCAACCCTTGATAGATCCAAAGTTAAGATCGATATAAGTTGGTTAATATTTTGTAAACGTTACATATCTATTTTGTATTAAAAATTGAATGAATTTCACATTTCCTTGTTACTACAAAATAATCAAATTATTTTATTTTTAATAATTTTTTCCTTGTGGACATTGAAATATTTTAATATGGTCAACACACACATTCTCTCTCTGACGTTCCTATTTAAATATATTAGCTATTATGGATATCCAAATCATTTATTTAGTTTTTATATTGAAATATTAATAAGGTAAATATTATTTTATTTTATTTTATTTTAATTACTGTATCTGTCTGAAGTTGATATGAAATTATATTATTTAATCTAAACATCAGATTACTTTATTTATGGCTAAACGAGTGAAAGTGAAATATTTTACATCTTGTTACCTGGTTGTAATATTAAAAATGAAAGCAAACTGTGAGAGTGAGATTATTGTTTTTTATACTACTTTTAATTAAAACTAACCAAATGTTTATATTTATTTATTAGAGTGGATATTCTTTTTAATTTAGAAGATAATTTATTTTGATTTTAAGAGGGACATGTTTCAACTAGAGTTTGACAGGGGTAAAATTACACATCTTTCTCATACTCAATGGTAGAATAAGCCTTCGTGCAACAAGTTTTATATTAATTTGTTTAACAAACAAAATGTAAGTGATTGGATACAAAACATTATATCAACTTATATACATCATAATCTTGAATTTATAAAGTATTTAGAAGTACTCAAAACTCTCAAGATGTGATTTTTTTAGTGTAAATTTGATAAAAAAATTATACCACCTCAAAATGTTTGATCTCAAATCAGAAGTTAAGATTAATTTAGACTGATTTATTTAAGATTAATTTAGACTAATTTATTTTAAACAATGTGTTACGTATAATATTTTTTCAATATCTAATAATTAATATTTTTTTCTTTCATTTTCTCAAATTAAAACCATATAATAAGTAAATTATAATATTATAAAATTTATTCTTGAAATTATATTTTCTATTTTTAGTTGTAATAAATAGAATGTACATAGAATTAGATTTTAATTTTCTATTTTTTATTTATTTAACCTTAAATCTCACTATTACCACAATAAATTCTTAAATATGTATTTTATTATTAAAAATAATAATTCAACTTTTTCATTATTCTCTTTAGTGTGAAATTTAGAATAAAAATACTACCCTAGAAATGATATTTGTCCATATTCTAACATCATTAGTTTATTAATCTTTGAATATCTCATGCCTCATAATTCATAAGGTCAAAAGAAACCTTAAGAGAATTAAGGTATGTGTTTTAGATATATGATAGGTATTCAAAGGGAGAAGGTTATTTAACCACTTACAAACAAGACCCATTTAAAAAAAAAAAAAAAATTAACATGTGTAATGTAAATATAAGATACATATTTGTAAAATGCTATAAGTAATGTTTATAAGAAAATATGTGCCAAAATATTTCAATTCATTATAATATGTGAGCTCATTGTGAAGTCCTTTATTTGGAATGATATTGTGTTGTATCTCTATTTAAAAGTTAGAAAATGAATTTAATGTTGTAATAAATGTTTATAAGAAAATATGTGCGATATGGTGGAGTTTAATGTAGTAATAAATGTTTATAAGAAAATATGTGAGATATGGTGGAGTTTAATGTTGTAATAAATTTTTATAAGAAAATATGTGAGATATGGTGGAGGATATATTTGTTCATGTAAAAAGGTATATATGTATTAATTTTTTTTTAATAAAAATATAAAGAGGAGGTGGAAAGATATTAGACAAATTAGAATAATGGGTCAAAAATATCATTTTTTGTTAAATCATTTTTTATTAAAAATAATATTGTTATCAACCTTTATTTATTATTTAAAAAACGAACAATAGTATGGTGTTTATTACGGGGCATTGTAGAATAATATTCGAAAAACAATATGGTGTTTATTACAAGGCATTGAAGAATAATACTTTTGCTAAGTTTTTTATAATATTTTTTGGTCAACTATTTTTTATTTAGAAATTGAAAAATAATATAATGTTTATTATGGGGGCAGTGTAGAATAATATTTTTGATGATAAGGTTTTTCTAATAAAAATTAAAAAATAAATATGATATTGTATTTAATATTTATTTTTAAAAAATAAGTAAAATAAAAAGGTTAAGTAATGTTTAAGTTATATAATTTTTTTTTATTTTTTTTATTTTTTAATAATAGTATTATCCAAACAAATAAATATTCTTATAACAAAATGAATATGATGTTTATGAAAATATAAATAATATATTTTGTTAAGTTTTTTTTTTTTTTTTTTGAAAATGAATATGATATTGTATTTAACATTTATAACCAAATAAAATATTAGCTAGAGTCAACAAGTTGATATGATGATTAAAATATAAAATTTTAATTTTGTATAATAATATGATGATTAAGCTATACAATTTTAATTTTAATTTTGTATAATAATAATGTTTTAATATTATCAAATTTTTTATAAATAATTTGATAAATATTCATAAAATTAAAAAATTGAAGTTTTCTTTTTTTTTGGGCAAAAAAGAAAATAGTATATAAATAACATAATTAGTTTAGAGTGCTCTCTTTAATATTGAGTCTCAAAAACTAACTAGTCAAGCAAATTAACTTATTAAAAAATATTATTAATTATGAAAAAAACAAGGTAGAAGTTTTTAACAAAGTAAGTGTTTCCGTAAACATTTTTATATTTTAGACATATATATTTTAGTGGAATGCATTTATATTGACAAGTGTAATTGTACTCCATATACATTTACATTTTATCATAAATTAAAATAATTTTTTAAATCAAATTATTAATATAATCCTTTTGAGATGCATTTGTCTTCATAGATTCTTTTTATGGTTGAGATGCATTTAATCATATCATAGAGCCTATAAGCTTCTTGCTTTACCAACATTCATTATTGAGGATCCACATCAAGGTATATTACTTGAGAGAATTAGAACTAGCTCATGGAAAACATCTTAAACATATGTACTTAAAACATCAATTGTATATATTTTTGTGGCATCTTTTGACACTCTCATATAATTAGATGCTCTTATTTGGTCTTGATCCCTTTTATTCATGTCCCGTGCAACTTGGGATCACTTTGAACTTAGCCAAAAAAGTCTTCCTAACAATCCATATGCACTTCATACTCATAAAAGGAGCATGTACATGCACTTCCCCTTCAAAAAAAGAGTGTATTCCTTCAAAAATCACTAAAAAATATAAATTTCATGAAAATTACATGCTCTAGAATGGAGGTTATGAGAAAACTACTTTTGTAACTCCCTAAAACCTATGAAAAATGGTGTCTTCCATCTTGAAATGGTATAAAAGAGGCATAATGGAAGGAGGAAAACAAAAGAATTATTGTTATATCAAAGTGGTTCTCTTGCCCAAAGAAGTCAAAGCCATCATATCCCTACAATTTGTATGACCTTCGTCTCCCAAGAAGCCCTTGTTTCATGAGGTTCCCATCTCCCTTTCTTGTTTTGAGGCCTAAGAGCTCTCAATATTCCTCATGCTCATGTGGAGAAGAGCATAGGTGTTGAATTAGTCTTGAGTAGCCAAACAATGAAGGAATTTGAATGGTGGCGATGGATATTATTAATAGAAAGGCGATAGGCCTCCAAAATAAATAAATTATAAGGCCCATTAATCCACTCCTAAGCACAAATATATGTTTGAACCCACATTTTTCACTTAATGGTATATATTTTCCTAGCTTAATGGGTTCCTAAAAGAGTCCAATGTAGTTTTTATATTATATGTGCCTTAACATGTTAATTGTGTAGGATTTAAAGAATTGATATTGAGCAGATTCCAAGAGATCTAGCAATGGAGATATTTTTGGGACTTCTTCCCTACAGTAGGAAGGCCTAAACTCGGTTGGCTTAGGGAATTTACTGCCCCACTCCTGTTATTTTGAGGTGGACAAGGAGCAAGATCCCCTCTTCTAGGAAGTTTTGGAGGGAAATGCATCCTTACTCTCAAAGAGGCTACTCCCTACTTTATGTATAAATAAGAGGCTCAAGTTAGCCAATAGGATATAGACAGGAAAAAAAGAAGTAGAAAGAAATATTAAGCTTCTTGTATTATCAAGCAAGTTTTGCAGTCTTGTAATGTAAGAACATTTTTTCAATTAATGGAAGCAATTTTTTATTTAGTCTCTTAGCTTGTTTCTCCTTTTAGGACACTTATAACATCGTTAGGTTGGGCCCACCCTAGGGGCTTCATATCCCTCTTGTACTATTGTTAGTATTATGCTTTGCATTTTTTCATTTTCTAACATTTATGGAAGTTACATTTTCATGGTTCTTGTTTATGGTTAAGTATAAGTTTCTTTGAATAATTCTTTCTTATAAGTTGTTTATGCATATATTAGCAGTTTTAGCACTTACTAATAAAATTTCAAGACTTCCTCTATTTCATTTATCGTGTTGTTAGTGTAACTAGTTGTACAACTATAAAAAAACACATGGATTAATTTCATACGGATAATCTTGAATTAAGTTTCCTTAAAATTTTATTAGTTTAATGTTATCTTTTCCTGACTTTTCCACAACTTTTCTTCATCTCATATTCGTGTTCTATTTGGTTTACATGCTCGTTGGACCGTATCCCATAACAAAAAAAAGACTTACGTAGCATCTTGTAACCAACCCTCTCTTCTTTCTTAGGTTCACAATAAACACTTGTTTTTACCTCTTTGATGTATTTCAACACCTTTGGGATATTGAAAATGAAACATAGAAGTATAGAGACCTCATAAAGTTGTCCATAGATGCCTTTGTCAATTGTTTTATGAGTACTATATTTTTTTTTTTTTTGCCAATTTGGGTTTTGATTCTAAATCATTTATTTCCAACAAATGTGTTTTTCCATTTGTTGTAGATAGCATAGATGTGTGTGCCATTTAGAAATTTTTCTATTTCATTGCAAGCAGCATAGATCTATCAGGGTGACAAGAAAAATACCATAATTTAGGGTTATCCTCTCATCAAATACAAGAAAAAATTGCATAATTCAGGGTGACATGAACAGGAAGCAGACATTGGTCTCACCCCCCCCCCCCCCACAACTAAGATGTAGGTCATCCTCGACCTACATGGAAAGGTCGGTCATGTCACCCAAAACATAGTAATGCAAGCAATGAGAGAGTTATACCTGTCGGGTACTTACTATATGTGATAATTCAATATTTGTTTTAGGATGATGTTGACTCACTGGGAGATACACATTAGTAGAGATCATGGTAAACATCTTCGATGGGTTCCCTTGGTAATATTTAATCATGTGGTTGAAGTGGAAATATCAGTAATGCTTGTTTAGTATCAGCATCAGTGTCTAGTGTAGAAATGAGAAATTTAAGAACAAATGTAACAACACTTGATCTTCAATGGTAGTATCAGAAGTATTTCTGGTCTTCAATATCAATATCAACAGTAGCACTTGGTCTTCGGTATTAGCAAATATATGAGAAGAAAATGTAACAACACATGAACATCTAAAGTTGTTATTGTTAAAGTATATTGTAGGAAAAAGAATGTGATGTATCGATTAACAGTAAGTTGTTCTTCAGTCGACACCTATCTAACCATCCCCAAAAGGAGTTTTCACCATTAAATTCATTTTTTTTATTTTTTTTATTTTTTTATTTTTTAATTTTTTTTTAAATAGATGAAAAATGAATTAGTTAGTTCATGAAGATTCTCCCTTTCTCCAAAAATTTCAAGATCTTAATCTGAGAAAATGTGAAAAAATGAATCCTTATAAGGTGGTTTGTGATACAATCGTAGATGGTGGCCATTGGAAATCAAAGAAGTTTGTGATACATTGTGTTATCACTCCGCCAGATTCCTAAGGTTGAAGAAGGAATCCCAACAGAGGTAACCACATACCAACCTTTTAACTTGGTATCTAGCCCTACCAAGTCGGAGAGGGATCTCTCCACAAAACACAGCCTAGGGGGCTGAATGGATTAGGGTTTTAGGCTAGGTATGAGTTCATGGGTTTTGATAATTGATTTTGGTAGGGTTGCTGGATGAAAGTATGGTCAAGGGAGCTAGGTTAGGGAAAATGAGATAGGGTTGCATAGATTCAATTGAGCAAGGTATGCATAAGGCTTAACACTTTAAGATTATTTTGATGAGATGGTTTTAAGGTTGATTAGAAGCTAAGAAGATCATGGGAGATGTATTCTTCCTACAAAGAGGAAAATGGACAAATTATGATATCTTTCACTAAACAAAGCATGAGCAAGCATGTATTCTTCCTATCAACTTGAAAGAGATCATACAATAGAGATGTAATGAACATGAAGAAAACACATTCTAACATATGAAACTGAAGGGAAAAAAATGATAAACATCATACCACATGTATCCCAAAAAATAGCTACAACTCTTCTCTATTAACTGGCCAAACTGATTACACTATAGTCCTTGATCAATGGAACAACATCGAGCTGATTACAACTGTTACTAAGAGTGAAGAAAGGGATTAAATAGACATCAAAACAAAATTCACTCATCCTCAGGGGTCGAATCCATGAGGTGAGGAAGAGATCCACAAAATTCTGAACTGAAAGTTGGAGTATAGGGAGCTCTAACTGACTCCTCCCTAAATAGATTCAAGCTGATTCATTTGAATTAATAACAACTTTTACCTAATGAATCTACCCCTAGGTAACTTATCCATAGCATAACTAAATTTAACATCCTCAATTACATAGGTAGAAACATGAATTTCTGAAGTAAAGTCAAACTTACAGTGAAATTTCAAAAAACTCAGCAAATGGTCAGGTGCGCCATTTTTCTGTCAAGTTCCCCCTCACTGTGTCAAGTGCACCCTCCCTATTCAAGGCTATTTTTGACTGACCTGAAGGTGTCCAAAATGGCTCCCAGATATCTTGTTGGAAATACCTTCAAGTCTAGTTTCTAGATGTGCCATCAGTTTTAAAAATGAAGGTCATTTTCCCTATCAATACTTCATTCTCCCCAGATTGCTCTGTGCACAGCGCCTAGGCAAAAATAGGGGCAGAAACATGATTTTTAGGGTGTTATTTTCCCTTTTGATTGACCATTTTGTCTCAAAAACCTTAGAAAAATTATAGGGTGCATGTCTTCATCATTCTGAATCAATGCTGGTCTCTGTTTGGCCATTGGATGCCTCAAAAAAGTGTGCAACGCTTAGGGCGCTACGCATGTGACCAATTCTGTTGATATAACATTGTCCATGCACACACAGAAAAAATCAAATTTTGCTAAAATGACTCAAAATATTTAAAAATTGGTGAAATGGCTGAAGATGGTGTGTCTAGGCTTTGATTGAAGCCTCTACAAGTATGTCTATCTTTCTTTTCTCTTCCATCATGGTCAAAGCCTCAATATTTGCATTGGCTCCTTTGAGCTTGGCCATTGCAATTTTCTCCTTTTGAGCATGATTCTTAAACTTCCTCCTCAACATATCATTGTCTATGTTAGCCTTTGCCAAAAGCTTCTCCAAACGTTGATTGGCTCTATCAAGCCATGGCTCCTTATTTTCATTGATCACCATTGCAAGTTGCTCATTTAGGGTTATCTAATCAGAAATCTGAGCATCTTTTTGTCTTTCTAGAGCTAGAGCTCTTTTCAGCCCTCTAGTTCTAGGTCTGCCTCTGGGTGATTTTTCATTTTGTTCATCAAGCAACCCATAATTTTCAAGTGTCTCGTCTAGCATAACTTTGGCCTTTTCTGCCTCCCTTTGAGCAGTGATGAATTTCACCTCATCAATGGTATGCTTTGTTTTCACTACTGCTTCTCCTGCTCAAGGAATTTTATGAAAAACTTGGCCTTTTCAATATTAGTCTGGAGATTTTTAATCTTGGGATCCTTTCCCTTGATGACTACACTAGTGATTTTATCATCTTCATCCTCGCCTAGGTCAACAAGCTCAAAATCATGCTCAGTCTCATGGAGTTTTTCTTGATGTCTAACCTCGAGTTGAATTTTAGCCTCAATCAGATTTTCTTAGCCTTTTTCCACTTGTTTTTTGATGTATAAGGCATAGCCCCTTCCAATATGTGTGGACACATGCCTATGACCTCTCTGGTAGGTTTTTGGAAATGGCTTAACCTCAACCGCATTATCCCTCTTAGGTTCACTGATCTCAATCCTCCTAGGTGGTCCAATGTCATGATGAAATGGAGATGAAGGAGGTGAAATGAGTGAAGGGGACTGATCTAATGATGATGAATGTGCTATGGGCTGAGATGGAGGGATGGAAGTGGATGGCTGAGATGATGAAGGAACATTTTGTGCATGATGAGTAGATGACTCAATGAATATATCATTGGCTATGAAGGTACTCCAGCAATGTTTAGTTCATTGAGATGATAGAGGACTGTGATTTTGATAAGGGAATGATGGAAAATACTTCTCATTTGATGTTCATAATGCATTTTAAGGACAATAAGTGCCATCTTATCAATGCTCCAGAAAAGGTAGTAGGGTATGTTGAGCATATTTACCCTAGTGAAATGCATTAAGATCTGAATGTGATAGGTATAAAATCTTGAAAATCTACTTTCGCATGAAAATTTCATGATTATCTTCATCATTGGTGCATATATATATAGGACGTGGGAAAAAGGAAAGAACCTCTTTTTATCATTCTTATATCTTAGTTTTATGAAAGGCTGAAATTATTTTTCCTCCAATTCACTGTGCTTGAACCATTTCTCCCCAGCATTTAGGATCCCGGTGGTAGCTGAAATGATGGTAGTTCATACAGTAAAGGTGACACTAGCTAGAGTAACTTGGTTTTTATAGAGGTTGGATATGAAAAGCTTGGTCAACATGACATGGTGTTAGACCCTCTGAATTTCTCACGGAAATCAAAACACCCAAAATGTTTGAAACATGTCACTATCAAAGGAGAAGCCAAAAGTTCTCTAGTACTTGTTGGCTCAAGTCTGAGTATCATTCCCCCTTTATGTGAAATTCTAGCCTTTGTTTCTTCTCCCTCACTGCATGATTTGTTCTCTTCTTCTCTCATGGTGTTTTAAAGTCAAAACGCTAAGGAAGTTGATGATGGTGGAAAGTGGTCTTAGGAATGAGGAATGGAAAATGGAAGTTGAGGGAGATAGTACTAAGGATTTATGAAATGGGAAAGGGGATAGAGAGTAGTGATATGGTGGAATTTAGGATGGGGAATTTATTTACAAGTTTAGGGTTAGGAGCCTAGGTAGTTTTAGCACCTAGGGATTAGGGTATTGGGAAAAAGGGTTAGGGAAAGGGAATTTTCAATACAGGGGTTTAGGAATGGGTATTTGAAATGTAGGAAGGGTATGAAGGTGTAGGGAGATGCAATATGGGGAATTTAAGATTGAAATGGGAGATACTAGGGTTTTAAAATGATTTAAACACCAAATTCTAACACAAATTCCACAACACCCAACAAATGAACTTGATGAAGATGATAATTGATGGAATTAGCTCTTACTCACTTTGTCAAGGTCGATGAGAACGTTGTTGAAGCTTAGGAAGTGTTTTTTTGCAGCTTGAATGAGTTTCTGGTTGTTCTGGTCAAGTGTGCCCTCGCAGAAGAGAGTACGCCCTGGAATAAGAGAGTACTCCCTCGCAGAAGAGAATGCACCATGGCAGAAGAGAGTGCGCCCTCTACTCCTTTTTTTACAAATTTCCACCCAAAAATTCGAATTTTTTCCCTCTTGGAGTGTGCTCAATAGTGGTAAGATACAATGAGTTTGAATTTGATGTCAAGAAGGCTTTAACACTTGAATGAAATTAATGCTTTAATTTAAAACCCAATTTTATAATGTTTCATTTCACCTTTGAAAACTTTTCTAAATGCCTTTTTCACTTTGATTTTCTTCTTTGCAGGTTGATGTGCTGGAGTTTGGCACTCTTTACATTTTGACTTTGCTAATATTTAGTTTGGCATATGAGTTTGAGTTGGAAAATTTTGGGAGACTGAGTACTTATTACCTTTGAATTGACATAAAATTACATGAATAAAAATAAAAATACATCTTGGAATGAAACTCACATTTGAAATCAAAATTACATGATGAAATCATCATTTCTCTTTACAAATCATCTTCACATGGTGAAGAGATGTTATTTTATCACCCTTTACTTACTGGCCTTATGCAATGGAATGGAGTTTTATTGGACCATGAAAACCGTAGAAAACCTAATGATGACCTTGACAAGACTGGACTTCATGGTGACATGACATGATGAATTGACTTTATGGATGATGTATAGTCAGCAAGGTATAGAAATGTTCCAACAAGAAAATGAATTTTAAGGAAAAGTGATGCTTTTGGACTAGGGCTACCATCAGTGACTAATTTTTTTCATGACCTAGTGGAATGATAAAAAAATTATGAGTGGGACCCCTAAAATGAATATAAAAAGAGTGATTTTGATCACTGATGGAAAAATGAAAATTCTGACACTAGCATCGGCCTTATTGGGGACGATAGCTCTAAAAGAGGTGTCAGTGCCTCTTCCATTGGGCCAATACGGTCATAAAGTCAAATTGAAAATCTTGACTAAATACTGACAACTCAATGACACGAACTTACTTTGAAACTGTTTGAAATTGACTGAACAATGAATCAAAACTTAACATACTTTTCTGAAAAACTAAACTTGAAAATGGCAGAAACTCCATGAGGCTCCATGGCCTTCACTTTGGGCTTCGAACTCCAGATATTTTCTACTTCACACTTGCAGAAAACTGAATATTGAAAGAAACTTTCCACTGAAAACAAAATCAAATCAAATTGAAATGATACCAACCTACTCTAATCTGCTGTACAATTGCTGATTAGGTGAAATGATCCTTCCAGTGTAACCAATCCAGGAGATGGATACTTACTGAAGTTCTGCTCTCACTTTCCTCGAGCAGGCATAATGATGTACATGTATGAAACTCACAATAAAAACTAAAACCAAGGCTTATGCTGACAAACAAGACAACATTCATCTTCTCCAATGCTTGCGAAAGACTTCCGAAGGGATCTTGAAAATCTTGATCATTACCTTGTCTTAATATCAAAGAGAAAAAATACAAGTACTCCCTTCATTCTGATCTGAAATAACACATGGTTATTGATCCACAGGAGAGCATAGGGTAGTATGAATTTCTATTTTCTGAGTATTGGCTGTAAATTCCTCAAGCATGGGAAACTCTGATTCTCTCTCTTGCATACTGTCTCTTTCAGACTCATTCTCCTTCCATTCATATTCTAAATGATCTTTGAAAATAAAACATTCTTCAATATTGTTAAACATGACAGCCTTATCCTCTTCATGAAGGAAAACAATATTTGTTAGCTGATCTCCTTGCAGGAAATCATCGTCATAAATTGGTTTACTCACAAAACTTCCTATATAGTTTCTTCAATCTCATGATTGTCAACATTTAAACTCAGATTTTCATTTTCAATGATGGAAGAAGTTTCACTAACAAATTCTTGACTATGTAAACACTGCAAACTTGCATTAGTTTAGGTTGTAATATGAATTTTCAAGAGTTGATCTATCTCATCTTTAGACAGAGGAGAAAACAGAGTTTTATAGAAGTTAACATTGGCTTGATGATTTTCACTTCCAGGATTAGGAATAGACATTTCTCTTTCTAGGTCCTAGTTTTTTCATCCAAGGAGGGAACTATTGATTCTTGTTTGGAGAAAAAATCATATAGGGCTTCTATGAGCTCATCATCTAGACACTCTTCATCCCCATACAAATTTTCAAGAAATTCAATGAAATTATCAGAGATATCACAAAAACTATCAATCATCGATAAGGAAGAATTGAATCTCTGATAATGTTGAAATAAACCTGAATGAAAGTCCTTTAGAGAACATAAACTAGCATATGGTAGAATCTCATACCAAGATCTCACTTTTTCCTCCAAGGTAGCCATAAACATCTTCATGAAACAATCTTCAGGAAATTCAATCTTTAGTCTATGAATATGTAAATGAAAATTGACCAAATGCAAACTAGCATCTTCTCTATCCTGACCCTTAAACTTTGACAGTCTTGTTGCCAATCTATACGAGGAATATGGTTCAGAAAACCAGGAATATGAGCTCGATTCATAGGAGCATAGCTTCGAGCAATCAAAACCATTTTGACAACAGTGAGTCACCAAGAAGCTCTTTAGACTACCGGCTCTTGAAGAGTAGAGTCGCCATGAGAATTTTGAACCTTTGGATTCTTTGACACTGGGGTCGCCAGGTGAATGATGCACAATCTTCTTGTGCTTGATCATTGTTCACCATCAAAAATTAGATATGATCCTTATCGTTCTTTCCCATGGAAGATATGATTTTTCATTCCCCGGGAATGGCGCCATAATGTTATCACTCCGCCAGATTCCTAAGGCTTAAGAAGGAATCCAAACAGAGGTAACCACATACCAAAATTTAACTTGGTATCTAGCCCTACTAAGTTGGAGAGGGCTCTCTCCACAAAACACAGCCTAGGGGGTTGAATGGATTACAGTTTTAGGCTAGGTATGAGTTTAGGGGTTTTGATAATTTATTTTGGTCGAGCCGTTGGATGAAGGTTTGGTCAAGGGAGCTAGGTCGAGTCAAATGAGATAGGGTTGTAGAGATTCAATGGGTCAATGTAGGCATAAGGCTTAACTCTTTAATATGATTGTGTAATATTCCAAAATGGGAAAAGCAAGAATATAGTGCAAAATACTAGAACAATATTGAAAATCGTCATTTAAAAGCAAGAGGCCAATATGGAGACCTTTCATATTTTATTATAGCAGCAAAATATACATAAGAAATGGGCCATAAGATGCATAACAAGAAAGTACAAGCCTCCAATGGAAAAAATCCCTCAAAAAGAGGTGTTGCAACTATATATAAAAGTAGGAAGACCCTTACAGCGCTGTTTTATTAGCTCTGCTACAGAACACCAAATACAAGTTGTAGATCTAAGCTCTAAGGCTACAGATCTATTGCAAAATACAAATTTGGAAAGTGTGGTTGATCTTATATGATAAATACAATATCCTCCTCCAATAGATCCTCTAAGTGAAATGCATATCCCCTTCACTAGAAAATCAACTCTCCAAATGGTGTGCCAAACCACCCTGCAACTCCTCCTTCAGAAATAATGCAAATATAGAAGTAAATTGCACTGTAGGGATGAATAACCAGTTGGCCTGATGCCAAGATCTGAAAATAAGCTCAAAGCCCTTCAGTACTATCCTCCCAATGGAAAGGAATCCTCCCCCACTAAAAATGAGCAATGAAATGGCCTAGATCTATAGATCTAGTCTCCACTTGCTGCAACCTGCAAAAACAACCAAACCCTCAACATGATCTGCATTGTAGTTGAAAGAAGAAGCTTAGCATTAAGCCTGATAGTGGAAAATGTAGTACAAACTCTCCCAAGAGGCCTCTTAAGGAAAGAGGTGGGATTCCCGATTAGAAACACCCTATTCTAAACAACACTCTATCTCAGCTAAACAACAAGAGAAAGATATATGTCTAAACAGACCATATATTCAGAAATATAATAAACCCATACATAATGAACAATGGTTGCCATCCTCTCCCTTAAATAAGGTATGATCTTGCAAACCCTAAGCCTCATCCAAAGGTATCACTACATTCACACAAAGCATCTCCATCTAAAACTGTGTTTTCCCTCATTGATTACCACTCTTCCATGACAGCGCTGTTGATTTGGTCAAGGTTGACGCAGTCAAGGTGATCCAGCCCCTTTTCACACCAAAGGGTGCTTAATTAAGCTACCAATATTTATCTCTTTCACATTTGGCATTGATTTATTCATTATTAAGGATAATTATGGACTCCCTTTGTCCTCTTATTCTTTAAACAAAGTAATAAAACAAAATTGGATATTCCAACTAGCTCATGGCTAATTGGGAATATTACAGTCCTCCCTTCCCAAATGTTGCTTGTCCTAAAGAAAATGACAAGGTGAGTGCTACAACTCTCCATCATTGGTGACACCAACATGTGATAATATTCCTTCATAAGCTAAGTGTCTACCAATCCATCCCTCCATGAATTGCTCCTCCAAAGTTCTCTTGACATGCAAATAATCCATCCCATAAGGAGACAATAGTTCAAATGAAACAAACATGGTTTTCCCAATGTTCTCCCTGAAAAATTTAGCATTATTAACATGGATAATCTCTCTCCCATAGGGCACGTACATACCTCCCATCCTCCCTCCAAACATTCTCATAAAAATTATAAGTACATCATCAATGTATGGGATCAAAACTAAGTACATACAAACATAAATTTTCATAAATGGAGGTGGGTCATAATCCCACATATGGACCCAGCGCAGTAAATCTCCTGACTGCATCATATCATGATGTGGTAAGTGGTTTCCCCACCACTTAAATGCCTCCCAAGTCATCTCACCATGGCTAAAAGTGTGAGATATATTTGGTGCTTTTGGAATGCACCCACAATGATACAAAATCTCCCTTTGTCCTCCAAGGGAGTGGCCATGTTCAAAAAAATTTGTGGCCCAAAGTTGGCCATGAAGTTTATATGGGATGATGCTCCTTTTTGGAGCTATGTCCTACATATACATGGTGAAAGAATGCAAATTATCAGCAAATAAAACATTAGGTACATAAGCATGTTCTTCACCAAAATTTCTCCTCATACAAATGGAGTGGTGCATAGATCTATCTCCTCAAATTCCAAAAGAGGAAAGATGTGGCTGAATGAACTCCTTCGTAGAGTTATGTTGCTCTCCCAACTCCACATGGTTCATGCATCTTTGAAAATGTTGATATAGTTCCTCTTCAAAGCCCTTCCAAGTGTAGCTTTCCATAATAGTGTTGTAGGCCTTCATGGAATAAGTATGGTTGAAAAAGAACTCTTCATAGGCCCTTTGTAGCAACTTCTCCTTGAGCTTGGAGGTTCTAGATAAGAATATCCTACCATGATAGTAAATTAATCCTTCTTGGACTTAATTTCCCTCTTCATGTAGCTGGTCATCAAGTATCATACATGTGACAAGATCCTTGGAATAATCCACCAGTAATTGGGATTTCTAATATGGATCAATATTCCATAGTGACAACGTTGATCATCTATCAAAAGGAATGTTTGTCATATGGTTGTTCTTTTCCTTGACATCTCCCATGACAAAAGGTACATGTTGGAAGGTCATTCCTTCCATGCTTCTCCTCCCACAATGCAGAATCTGAAATGAGAGTGGGTAATGATGATGTTAGGAGAATGCCTCCCTCCTCCTTGAGTATACCCAAGACTCTCAGTGTTGTATCATGGTCTTCTAATGCTCCCATCCCTCCTGGATATATGCTTGTAGAATCATGTTGTGAGACATCTCTCACCAAATCTGAATCAGGTGGCCTCACAGGTGGTCTTCCACTAAATAATAGTGTCCCATGCAGCAATCTCATAAGCATAATAGATGGGACTGTTAGGTCCTTGCTTCCACTGCGCAAATCCGTCTATGATTTCTATGTGGAAGTGGTATGTGAGGGATATGTGTGCATGCCTTTAATCATTTGAGCTTTTCCACTCCTTCTATCCACCCATTCCATCTGCAAAGTCTCCCAATCACTGGTGACTTTCCCCAAAGTAATCAACCATTGCACACCCAATATGACATTGGTGTCAGATATGTCAACCACAAAGAAGTGATCAATCAATGTATATGTTCCCATGGTGGCTGATAAGGATGGAACATAATGCATGCATTGCATAGTTCTATCTCCTGGGACCAAAATAGAGAATCCCTCAAAAGCATAAGTGGGTATTGCCCTCCTTTGCACTAGTTGGGCATCAATAAAATTGTGGGTAGCCCCACTATTAACCAAAATAGAAACCCTCTGATTCAAGATGGAACCTTGAACTCTTAAGGTCAAGTACTTAGGTACTCCTCTCAATGATGCAAGAGCCCATCCAATTGGAGAAAATGCCCCATTCCCATCTCCTGATGGTGTTGGTTCATATCCTGCAATGACAATGTTGTGACCCCTTCTTGGTTCATCTTCTTCTTCTTCCTCATCATCTGAGAAGACCTCTATGTAATGTGCCTTTCCAACTGCACATCTATTTCTGGGTGCCCAAGCTTCTTGGCATGTGAAGCAAAGCTTCCTCCTCCTCAAATCTCTCTGGACATCATCATCAAGAGGTATTTTGTATTGGCTCTCCTTTGAGGGAGGAGCCTTCTCTTCTTTTCCCTTTGATGGAAAAGAGGGCTTGTGCTGAAAAGTTTCCTTTGCTTTTGGCAAGGCATATTGAAAGTCTCTAGCCCTTTCAATGGAATCTTGTAGGGTAGTGGGCTTGATAGACTTAACCAACCCATGAAGAGGTTCATCTAATCCATCAATGAACACGTATACCCTTCTTATTGTAGATAAATCAGGAACCATAATAGAAAGTCTTAAAAATTCAGAGATGTAAGTTCCTTCATTACCTGATTGTTTTAGCTTTGCAAACCCCATGAATGGTGCTTCAGGATATCTTCTATCTAATATTTCCACCAGCCTTCTAGTGAACTCTGAATATGCATTTACATTGGCATGACCCAATGTAGACAAGCCATGGAACCACCAGTCATGTGCTTCACCCTCAAGGTGCCGCGTTGCAATATTAATGGCCTCCATTTCTGGAACTTTGTTCAACTAGAAGTAGATGTCAAGTTTCTCTACCCATGATTTGGAAGTGCACTTGGATGACCCATTAAAATTGGGTAAAAATAATCTGCCCATAGTGTGGTATCGATCATGATTCTAAATGAATCCACCACTTCTATTATGATGCCTTGGTCTTCTATTGTCCTTTATTTGACAAAAATCTTGAAAACTCAAGTGATCCTTGAATCTCTGAGTTTGAGACTCATACTCCATAAAATAGTCTTCAATGGATTCTTGCTCTTGAAACCCTTCATTTCCCATAGCCAAGAATGTAGGCATAGTAGAGCATTGGGAAACTTGTGGTTGCTACACTGGTTGATCATTCTAGTGGTGAGACATGACAGAGCCTTCACCATGATGAAATCCTTTATCAGATTCCTTGAACCTATCCATTCTCATCTCCTTGATCTCTCTAGCAATGTCTTGCATGGCTCTAAGAAGGATCTTAGGGAAATCCTTCTCTTCATATTCACCTCCAGATAAAGGAGTTTTACCCTTGTCTTCTTTGCCATTTGTAGAATCTTTGATACCTCTTCTCTCTAACAGTAAGAGGCTCTCCTTCTTTAGATGACATATTGATTTTTCAAGATGCACAGGCTGTGCCAAGATTATGCTCTGATACCACTGTAATATTCCCAAATGGGAAAAGTAGGAATATAGTGCAAAATGCTAGAACAATATTTCAAATCATCATTTAAAAGCAAGAGGCCAATATGGATACCTTTCATATGTTATTACAACAACAAAATATACATAAGAAATGGTCCATAAGATGCATAACAAGAAAGCACAAGCCTCCAATGGACAAAATCCCTCAAAAAGAGGTGTTGCAAGCATATATAAAAGAAGGAGGACCTTACAACCGTTGTTTTTCTTATTGGGCCTTGCTAAGGCATAAAAATGATTATACCTCATATCTAGGGCTGATATGTGCGTCAAAAGATAGATCTATTTCAGATCTAAGCACTATACAAGCTCCTTTGAAGAACCCCTTAAGGGTTTTCAACAAAACACCAAGTACAAGTTGTAGATATAAGCTCTAAGGCTGCAGATCTACTGCAAAATATAGATTTGGAAAGTGTGGTTGATCTAATATGATCAATACAATAGCCTCCTCCAATAGATCCTCTAAGTGAAAGGTAGATCCCCTTCACTGTAAAATCAACTCTCCAAATGGTGTGCTAAACCATGTTGTAACTCCTCCTACATAAATAACGCAGATCTGGAAGTAAAATATGCTATAGGGATGAATAACCAGTTGGCTTGATGCCAAGATCTGAAAATAAGCTCAAATACCTTCAGTTTTTTCCTCCCGATGGAAAGGAAGCCTCCTCCACTCAAAATGAGCAATGAAATGGCCTAGATCTAGAGATCTAGTCTCCACTTGCTACAACCTACAAAAACAACCAAACCCTCAACAAGATCTGCATTGTAGTTGAAAGAAGAAGCTTTGCCTTAAGCCTGATAATGGACAATGTATTAAAAAATCTCCCAAGAGTCCTCTCAAGGAAAGAGGTGGGATTCCCGATCACGAACACCTTGTGCTAAACAACACTCTATATCAGCTAAACAACAAGAGAAATATATATGTCTAAAAATACCATATATTCAGAAATATAATAAACCCATACATAATTAAAAATGGTTGTTGTTGTCGATGATATCATAGATATTGTCACTCCTAGAGACAACCTAGAGTTGCCATAGACCAGTGCCTAGGACATCTTATCATAGCAAGGAGCACATAATATAACTTGGGTGTCAATCCAAAAGGCTCTCCTGCTATCTCTTGTAAAACAAGAAAATGGATTTAAATGGGACCAGAACTTACAGAAACTGCCACAGGGAAAGTAATGTTGCAGAGACAAGATGCAAAGCTCTAACACAAAAGCATCAGACAGTTAAGAGACAATTTACTGTAGAGAGGGCCGATTCAAGTAATATGCCACATAAATCAAATATCAGAAGGTGTATGCAGTGAAAGAAATATAAGAAGATATTAGTTAACTTTGGTCTGATACCCAGATACACAACAAAACCATATATGGGCTTATCATTCTAAGAATCCATACATGACAATGGCATTTTAAAAGCACCCTCCCAAAGCAACTAATATAGCAGAAAGATGGATGAAATGAATCATGAAACAATATATCATGCCTGAGCCATATTTAAAGCACTTGACTGATCCAAGTATGGGTATCAACTAGGATAAATCCTTACCTAAAATCAGTGAGCCACTCGCATTCTAGTACATGATACAAGAAGATGGATAAAATGAAATGTTGTATTAAACACATAAAAGGAAGTTACATACTGTGGGATACCAAAGACCAGAATCCTCTAATACAGATAGAACTCCTCCTCACTGAGACCTTACGGGCTCTGAGCCTTCATACAAGAGCTTATACAAAATGTATACAAAAATGCAGTTCACTGCACAATTATCTGATAAAAATCTGGAACCTTTGCAATGTCTTTCTTCTGGAGTTTTATAGGAGAGACTGAAAACTCCAGAAAATGGGGTAGGTGATGCTCATTTAATTGGCTTAATTTAAAAAAAATGGCGGAAAACCTTCACGCCCACACTGCTGAATGACCATGCTGAGCTGTGTGTACTCTGCTGCCGGCAGAAATAAATGCACTGGGTAGAAAATCTCTTCAGGAACATGGTATAGAGAGAAATTCACATGAACATTATGTCCTTTCCTGAGGAAAATTCGGCTGAAATAAACCTTGAGGGCATTGTTTTCTGTGAAAAGATCTTTCTAGTGATCTGCAGGGTCTTCGATCTGGTACTTTGCCTCCAAAAGGTTATGTAAAAGCCCCAAAGTCCTTAAATGCATTTCTTTAATCCCCTGCTCTTCACTGATATTCTCTATCTGCGCCATTAATTCTTCATCTACTCAACCTGTGCATTTGAATGACCCTGGAGGGTTTAATAGATTTAAATCCTTGCTTTCTTTAATGGTGGTCATATCATAGCAGCTCCCGGATCTTTTCATAAATTTTTCTCCTGAAACATGGTCCTATCATGCGTTCTCGGCTTCTGTAATGGAGGCGGTGAAGCATGATAATTCTCTGCCGCAGCAAACCTACAAAACCACCAACTCGTTAGAGAAAACCAGACACAGGGATGGTGAACGTGGCGGGGTCGATGGAAATGGTGGTGCAGACTTGGCGGAATGATGAAACGATGCGAGGTGCTGAGAACACGCGTAGAGATGGTGGAGAAGAATTCAAGGAACAGGAATTGACGTGGACAATGGTCCTTTGACCTAAAAATATATATGAGGGCGAGGATGGCCACAATGGAAACACGTGCGTATGATGTGGAGGGAGGCTTGAGTCAAGCGCGTATTTGTAAACGATTTCGAAGCCATCCTCCGATCTTAAACAAGATCAACGATTTAAACCGTGTCGAGGGTAATTAACAAGGCCGCTTTCTCTCTGGTGTTAAATCTCGCGCGACTTCGGAGAATGATCGTCGTAGGATGAAAGCCCTCAAATCGGACGGTTTACATTGATTTCGCTGCGCGTCTACGACCGAATGATAATGCGTGAAATGGAGCGGTTTTGGGACCGTACAGAGGGACACGCAGCAAGCAACGTATGGAATCGATGGCCGAAAGGAGAATACCGCCTACCCCGCGAGGAAAAAATAAAACAAAGTCGGTTTCGAGCAATGAACGTGGACGCAAGAACCACCATAGCAAGTCAGTTGCTGATCGTTTATTTACTTTTGATCGATGTGGAGGGTGTGCCCGATTGCCTCCCATGTTGAGCACCTCTCGCCTCCGGCACTTGGTCAAGCACCCGAGTCGGTGGGGAATAATCCAAAGGGGGTCGAGACCGAATCTGTTAGGCCCCGATATATTTTTAAGTGTAGATTTTAACCTTTTTCTAATGTATTTGCGGGTGGAAATGGTAACGATAGGTAGGAGGAGGGTCTTAGGCCACCATACAACCACAGGTTTTAAATAGATGAATAGATTCAGATGAACAAGCAGCCAAAATTTGAATGGAGGGGGCTAATATAGTCAACAAAGCCATATCCTCTTCCTTAAATAATATATGAGCTTGAAAACCATAAGCCCCATCCAAAAATATCACTACATTCACACAAAG
Organism: Pinus albicaulis; assembly: GCA_034641835.2. Classification (NCBI taxonomy): domain Eukaryota; kingdom Viridiplantae; phylum Streptophyta; class Pinopsida; order Pinales; family Pinaceae; genus Pinus; species Pinus albicaulis. The sequence goes on along the minus strand of CM076584.1, from coordinate 124,218,454 downwards.
CATCTCCATCTAAAACTGCATTGTCCCTCATTGATGACCACTCCTCCATGAAAACGCTATTGATTTGGTCAAGGTTGACCCAGTCAAGGTGATCCAGCCCCTTTTCACACCAAAGGGTGCTTAATTAAGCTACCAAGATTGATCTCTTTCAAATTTGGCATTGATTTATTCATTATTAAGGAGAATTATGGACTCCCTTTGTCCTCTTATTCTTTAAAAAAAGCAATAAAACAAAATTGAATATTCCAACTAGCTCATGGCTAATTGGGAATATTACAGATTGTGATGAGATGGTTTTAAGAATGATGAGAATTTAGGAAGAACATGGGAGATGTATCCTTCCTAAAGAGAGGAAAATGGACAAATTATGATATCTTTCCCTAAACAGAGCATGAGCAAGCATGTATTCTTCCTATCAACTTGAAAGAGACCATACAACAGAGATGTAATGAAAATGCAGACAACACATTCTAACATATGAAATTGAAGGAAAAAAAATGATAAACATCATACCACGTGTATCCCAAAAATTAGGTGCAAATCTTCGTTATTAACTGGCTAGAATGATTACACTATAGTCCTTGATCAATAGAACAACATCCAACTAATTCGAACTCTTACTAAGAGTGAAGAAAGGGACTAAATAGACATCAAAACAACCTTCACTCATCCTCAGGGGTCGAATCCATGAGGTGAGGAAGAGATCCACAAAATTCTGAACTAAAAGCTGGAGTATAGGGAGCTCTAAGTGACTCCTCCCTAAATACATTCAAACTTATTCATTTGACTTAATGACAACTTTTACCTAATGAATCTACCCCTTGGTAACTTATCCATAGCATAATTACATTTACCATCCTCAATTACATAGGTAGAAGCATGAATTTCTGAACTAAAGTCAAATTTACAGTAAAATTTCAGAAAACTCAGCAAATGATCAAGTGTGCCATTTTTCTTTCAAGTGCACCCTCGCTGTGTCAAGTGCGCTCTCCCTGTTCGAGGAAATTTTTGATTGACTTTTAGATGTCCAAATTGGCTCTCAGATATCTTGTTGGAAATCCCTTTAAGTCTAGTTTCCAAAGGTGCCTTCAGTTTTTAAAATGAAGGTCATTTTCTCGGTCAAAAATTCATTCTCCCAAGACTTCTCTGTGCGCAGCGCCTAGGAAAAGATAGGGGCAGAAACATATTTTTTAGGGTGTTTTTTCCCTTTTAATTGATCATTTTGTCTCAAAAACCTTGGAAAATTTACAAGGTGCATTTATTCATCATTCTGAGTCCAATGGTGGTATCTGTTTAGCCATTGTATGCCTGAAAAAAGTGCGCATCGCCTAAGGCGTTGTGCATGTGACTAATTCTATTGATATAATATTGTCCATGCACATATAGAAAAACTCAGATTTTGAAAAAATGACTCAAAATGTTTAAAAATTGGTGAAGTGGCTGAATATGGTGTGGCTAGGCTTGGAGTGAAGCCTCTGCAAGTATGTCTAACTTTCTTTTCTCCTCCAAGATGGTCAAAGCCTCAATATTTGCATTAACTCTTTTGATCTTGGCCATTGCAATTTTCTCCTTTTGAGCATGACGCTTGACCTTCCTCCTCAACATATCATTGTCTCTGTTAGACTTTGCCAATATATTCTCCAAATTTTGATTGGCTCTATCAATGCATGGATCCGTATTTTCATTGATCACCATTGCAAGTTGCTCCTTTAGGGTTAACTGATCAGAAATATGAGCCTCTCTTTTTATTTCTAGAGCTAGATCTCTATTCATCCCTCTAGTTCTAGGTCAGCCTCTTGGTGCTTGTTCATATTTTTCATCAAGCGACCCATACTTTTCAAGTGTATCATCTAGCATAAATTTGGCCTTTTATGCCTCCCTTTGAGCAGTGATGAATTTCACCTCATCAATGGTATGCTTCATTTTCAACTGTTGGTTCTCCTACACAAGGAATTTGATGAAAAACTTGGCCCTTTCAAGATTATTTTGGAGCTCTTTAATATTGGCATCCTTTCCCTTGATGATTGTACTAGTTATTTTATCATTTTCATCCTAATCTAGGTCAACAAGCTCAAAATAATGCTCAGTCTCATGGAGGTTTTCTTGATGTCTAACCTCTGGCTGAATTTTTTCCTTAATCACCTTTTCTTTGCCTTTGTCCACCTGTTTTGTTGATGTAGAAGGCATGGCTCCTTCCACTATGTGTGGAGAAAATACATGCTTGTGACGTCTCTGGTAGTTTTTTGGCAATGGCTTAACCTCAACCACATTAGCCCTCTTAGGCTCACTGACCTCAATCCTGCTAGGTGATCCAATGTCATGATGAAATGGAGATGAAAGAGGTGAAATGGGTGAAGGGGACTGATCTAATGATGATGAATGTGCTATGGGCTGAGATGGAGAGATGGAAGTGGATGGCTAAGATGCTAAAGGCACATTTTGTGCATGCTGAGTAGATCGCTCTCTTAATATATCATTGGCTATGAAGGTACTCCATGCAATGTTTAGTTCATTGAGATGATAGAGGAATATGATTTTGATAAGGGAATGATGGAAAATAATTCTCATTTCAAGTTCATAATCCCTTTTCTGGACAATAAGTGCCATCTTATTAATGCTACGGAAAAGATAGTAGGGTATGTTGAGCATCTTTACCCTAGTGAAATGCATTAAGAGCCAGATGTGATAAGTATAAAGCCTTGAAAATATACCTTCACATGAAAATCAATTCATGATTATCTTCATCATTGGTGCATATTTGTCCAAGAGGTAGGAAAAAGGAAAGAACCTCTTTTTCTCATTCTTATATCTTGGTTTTATGAAAGGCTCAAAGTAGTTTTCCTCCACTTCACTATGCTTGAACCATTTCTAACCAACATTTGGGATCTCGGTGGCAGCTGAAATTATGGTAGTTGATACAGTAAAGGTGACACTAGGTAGAGTAACTTGGTTGTCATGGATTTTGGATATGAAAAGCCTAATCAACATCATATGGTGTTGGACCCTCTGAATTTGCTCACAGAAATCAAAACACCCAACATGTTTGAAACATGTCACTATCAAAGGAGATGCCAAAAGTTCTCTAGTACTTTTTGGCTCAAGTTTGAGTATTATCCCCCCTTTATGTGGCCTTCTAGCCTTTGTTTCTTCTCCCTCACTGTATGATCTATTCGCTTCTTATTTCATGGTGTTTTAAAGTCAAAACCCTAGGGAAGGTGATGATGGTGGAAAGTGGCCTTAGGAATGAGGAATGGGAAATGGAAATTGAGGGAGATGTGCTAGGGATTTATAAAATGGGAAAGGGAAAAAGAAGTAGTGATATAGTGGAATTTAGGATGGGGAAATTATTTACAAGTTTGGGGTTAGGAGCCTAGGTAGTTGTAGCACCTAGGGCTTAAGGTATTGGGAAAAAGGGTTAGGGAAAGGGAATTTGCAATACAGGGGTTTAGGAATGGGTATTTGCAATGTAGGAAGGGTATGAAGGTGTAGGGAGATGTAATATGGGGAATTTAAGAGTGCAATGGGAGATAATAGGGTTTTAAAATGATTTAAACACCAAATTCTAACACAAATTCCACAACACCCAACAAATGAACTTGATAAAGATGATAATTGATGGCATTAGCTCTTACTCACTTGTTGGAGATCGATGGGAACATTCTTGAAGATTAAGAAGTGATTTTTTTTGTTTGAATGAGTTTCTGGATTTTCTGGTCAAGTGTGACCTGGCAGAAGAGAGTGCGCCCTGGCAGAAGAAAGTACGCCCTGGCAGAAGAGAGTGCGCCCTGGCAGAAGAAAGTACGCCCTAGCAGAAGAGAGTGCACCCTGGCAGAAGAGAGCGCGCCCTTGCAGAAGAGAGTGGGTCCTTTGCTCTATTTTTTTGCAAATTTTTGCCCAGAAATTCGAAATGTTTCCCTCTTGGAGTGTGATCAACGGTGGTAGGACACAAATGAGTTTGAATTTGATGTGAATAATGCTTTAACACTTGAATTAAATTAATGATTTAATTTAAAACCCACTTTTATAATGTTTCATTTCACCTTTGAAAACTTTGTTGAATACCTTTTTCACTTTGATTTTCTTCTTTGCAGGTTAATGTGCTGGAGTTTTGCACTCTTTACATTTTGAATTTGTTGATCTTTAGTTTGGAATATGAGTTTGAGTTGGAAAATTTTGGGAGACTGAGTACTTATTACATTTGAATTGACATAAATTACATGAATAAAAATAAAATTACATATTGGAATGAAAATCACATTTGAAATCAAAATTACATGATGAAATAAGCATTTATCTTTACAAATCATCTTCACATGGTGAAGAGATGTTATTTGATCACCCTTTACTTGCTGGCCTTATGCAATGGAATGGATTTTTATTGGACCATGAAAAACCTAGAAAACCTAATGATGACCTTGAAAAGACTGGACACCATGGTGACATGACATGATGAATTGACTTTATGGATGACGTATAGTCAACAAGGTACGGAAATGTGCCAACAAGAAAATGAATTTTAAGGAAGAGTGATGTTTTTGGACTAGGGCTACCATCAACGACTAATTTTTTGCATGACCTAGTGGAATGATAAAAAATTTATGGGTGGGACCCCTGAAATGAATATGAAAAGAGTGATTTTGATCACTAATGGCAGAATGCAAATTCTAACACTAACATCGGCCTTATTGGGGATGATAGCTCTGAAAGAGGTGCCAAGAAGCACTGAAATCTGGATTTTGCATATCAGTGCCTCTTCCATTGGGCCAATATGGTTAAAAACTCTAACTGAAAAAATTGAGTAAATACTGACAACTCAATGACACAAAATGACTTTGAAACCGACTGAAATTGGCTAAACATTGACTCAAAACTTAACTTACTTTTCTGAAAACTCAACTTGAAAATGGCAAAAACTCATTGATGCTCCATGGCCTTCACTTCAGGCTCCGAACTCCAGAGATTTTCTACTTCACACTTGCAGAAAACTGAATATTGAAAGAAACTTGTCGTTGAAAAAAAAATCAAATCAAACTGAAATGATACCAACCTACTCTAATTAGTTGTACAATTGTTGATTAGGTGAAATGATCCTTCCAGTGTAACCAATCCAGGAGATGGCTACTTACTGAAGTTCTGCTCTCACTTTCCTCGAGCAAGCATAATGATGTACATGTAGGAAACTCACAATAAAAACTGAAACCAAGGCTTATGCTGACAAACAAGACAACATTCATCTTCTCCAATGCTTGTGAAAGACTTCCAAAGGGATCTTGAAAATCCTAAAGCATTACCTTGTCTTGAGATCCAGCAGCAAAAATACAAGTACTCCCTTCATTTTGATTTGAAAGAACACTTGGTTGTTGATCCATAGGAGAGCATAAGGTAGTATTAATCTTTGTTATCTGAGTATTGGCTGTAAATTCCTCAAGCATTGGCAACTCTGATTCTATCTCTGGCATACTGTCTCTCTCAGACTCATTCTCCTTCCATTCATATTCTAAATGATCTTTGAACAGAAAAAATTCTTCAAGATTGTTAAACATGACAGCCTTATCCTCTTCATGAAGGAAATAAATATCTGTTAGTTGATCTCCTTTCAGGAAATCATCATCATAAATTGGTTTACTCATAAAAAAAATTTGTATAGTTTCTTCAATCTCATGATTGTAATCACTTAAACTCAGATTTTCATTTTCAATGATGGAAGAAGTTTCACTAACACATTCTTGATTATGTAAACACAACAAACCTGAATTAGCTTGGGTTGTAATATGATTGCTCAGGAGCTGATCTATACCACATCATACCATATGTATCCCAAAAAAACACTGCAACTCTTCTTTATTAACTAGCCAAATTGATTACACTATAGTCCTTGATCAATAGAACAACATCCAACTGATTCCAACTCTTACTAAGAGTGAAGAAAGGGACTAAATAGACATCAAAAAAATGTTCACTCATCCTCAGGGGTCAAATCCATGAGGTGAGGAAGAGATCCACAAAATTCTGAACTGAAAGCAGGAGTATAGGGAGCTCTAAGTGACTCCTTCCTAAATACATTCAAACTTATTCATTTGACTTAATGAAAACTTTTACCTAATGAATCTACCCCTACATAAATTATCCATAGCATAATTACATTTACCATCCTCAACTACATAGGTAGAAACATGACTGTCTAAAGTCAAATTTACAGTGAAATATCAAAAAAATCCACAAATGGTCAAGTGCGTCATTTTTCAGTCAAGTGCGCCCTCCCTGCTCAAGGTTGTTTTTACTGACTTGTAGGTATCCAAATTGGCTCCAAGATAGATTGTTTGAATATTATTCAAGTGTAGATTCTGAATGTGCCTTCAGTTTTCAAAATGATGGTAATTTTCCCAGTCAAAACTTCATTCTCCCAAGACTGCTCTGTGCGCAGCGCTTAGGCCAAAATAGGGGCATAAACATGAATTTTAGGGTGTTTTTTGCCATTTTCATTGACCAGTTTGTCTAAAAAACCTTAGAAATTTTACAGGGTGTGTGCCTTCATTATTCTGAATCTAATGGTGGTCTCTATTTTTCCATTGGATGCCTCAAAAAAGTGCACAGTGCCTAGGGTGCTACGCATGTGACTAAATCTGCTGATATAACATTGTCCATGCACACACAGAAAAACTCAGATTTTGTAAAAATGACTCAAAATGTTTAAAAATTGGTGAAGTGTTTGAATATGGTGTGGCTAGGCTTGGAGTGAAGCCTATGCAAGTATGTCTAACTTTCTTTTCTCCTCTAGCATGGTTAAAGCCTTAATCTTTGCATTGGCTCTTTTTAGCTTGGCCATTGCAGTTTTCTCCATTTGAGCATGATGCTTGACCTTCCTCCTCATCATATCATTGTCTCTATTAGCCTTTGCCAAAATATTCTCCAAATGTTTATTGCCTCTATCAAGCCATGGCTCCTTATTTTCATTGATCACCATTTCAAGTTTCTCATTTAGGGTTAGCTGATCAAAAATATGAGCCTCTTTTTGTCTTTCTAGAGCTAGAGCTCTTTTCAGCCCTCTAGTTCTAGGTCTGCCTCTTGGTGCTTGTTCCTATTTTTCATCAATCAACCCATAATTTTCAAGTGTCTCATCTAGCATAACCTTGGCCTTTTATGCCTCCCTTTGAGCAGTGATGAATTTCACCTCATCAATGGTATGCTTTGTTTTCAATTGCTGGTTCTCCTGCTCAAGGAAGTTTATGAAAAACTTGGCCTTAAAGATTATTATGAAGCTCTTTAATCTTGGCATCCTTTTCCTTGATGAGTGCACTAGTGATTTTATCATCTTCATCCTAATCTAGCATAACAAGCTCAAAATCATGCTCAGTCTCATTGAGGTTTTCTTGATGTCTAAACTCTGGTTGAATTTCTGCCTCAATCACCTTTTCTTTGCATTTGTCCACATGTTTTGTTGATGTAGAAGGCATAGGCCCTTCCACTATGTGTGGAGAAAATGCATGTCTGACCTCTCTGGTAGGTTTTTGGCAATGGCTTAACCTCAACCACATTATCCCTCTTAGGCTCACTGACCTCAATCCTGCTAGGTGATCCAATGTCATCATGAAATAGAGATGAAGGAGGTGAAATGGGTGAAGGGGACTGATCTGATGATGATGAATGTGCTATGGGATGAGATGGAGGTATGGAAGTGGATGGATGAGATGATGAAGGAACATTTTGTGCATGTTGAGTAGATGGTTCTTTGAATATATCATTGGCTATGAAGGTACTCGATGCAATGTTTAGCTCATTGAGATGATAGAGGACTATGATTTTGATAAGGGAATGATGGAAAATAATTCTCATTCGATGTTCATACTCCCTTTTCTGGAAAATAAGTGCCACCTTATCAATGCTCCGTAAAAGGTAGTAGGGTATGTTGAGAATCTTTACCCTAATGAAATGCATTAAGAGCCGGATGTGATTGGTATAAAGTCTTGAAGATCTACCTTCGCATGAGAATTATTTCATGGTTAACTTCATCATTGGTGCATATCTGTCCAAGAGGTAGGAAAAAGGAAAGAACCTCTTTTTTTCATTCTTATATCTTGGTTTTATGAAAGGCTCGAGGTATTTTTCCTCCAATTCACTATGCTTGAACCATTTCTCCCCAACATTTGGGATCCCGGTGGCACCTAAAATGATGGTAGTTGATACAATAAAGGTGACACCATCTAGATTAACTTATTTGTCATGGATATTGGATATGAAAAGCCTGGTAAACATGACATGGTGTTGGACCCTTTGAATTTTCCCACAGAAATCAAAACATCCAACATGTTTAAAACATGTCACTGTTAAAGGAGATGCCGTAAGTTCTCTAGTACTTGTTGGCTCAATTCTAAGTATTCTTCCCCCTTTATGTGGCCTTCTAGCCTCTGTTTCTTCTCCGTCATTGTATGATATGTTCTCTTATTCTGTCATGGTGCTTTAAAGTCAAACCCTAGGGAAGTTGATGATGGTGGAAAGTGGTCTTAGGAATGGGAAATGGAAATTGAGGGATATAGTGCTATGGATTTATGAAATGGGAAAGGGGATAGGGAGTATTGATATAGTGGAATTTAGGATGGGAAAATTATTTACATGTTTGGGGTTAGGAGCCTAGGTAGTTGTAGCACCTAGGGTTTAGGGTATTGGGAAAAAGGTTAATGAAAGGGAATTTGCAATACAGGGGTTTAGGAATGGGTATTTTCAATGTAGGAAGGGTATGAAGGTGTAGGGAGATGCAATTTGGGGAATTTAAGAGTGCAATGGGAGATACTAGGGTTTTAAAATGATTTAAACACCAAATTCTAACACAAATTCCACAACACCCAACAAATGAACTTGATGAAGATGATAATTGATGGCATTAGCTCTTATTCACTTGTTGGAGGTCAATGAGAATGTTGTTGAAGCTTAGGAAATGATTTTTTGCAGTTTGAATGAGTTTCTGGCTTTTCTGGTCAAGTGTGCCCTCACATAAGAGAGTGCACCCTAGAAGAAGAGAGTACGCACTGGCAGAAGAGAGTGTGCCCTGGCAGAACAGAGTGCGCCCTTGCAGAAGATTGTGTGCCCTTTGCTCTATTTTTTCAAAATTTCCCCCAAAAATTCCCAATTTTCCCCTCTTGGAGTGTGCTCAACAGTGGTAGGAGACAAATGAGATTGAATTTGATGTCAAGAAGGCTTTAACACTTGAATGAAATTAATGATTTTATTTAAAACCCACTTTTCTAATGTTTCATTTCACCTTTGAAAACTGTGTTGAATACCTTTTTCACTTTGATTTTCTTCTTTGCAGGTTGATGTGCTTGAGTTTTAAACTCTTTACATTTTGACTTTGTTGATATTCAGTTTGGCATAAGAGTTTGAGTTGGCAGATGTTGGGAGATTAAGTACTGATTACATTTGAATTGACATAAAATTACATGAATAAAAATAAAATTACATCTTGGAATTAAACTCATATTTGAAATCAAAATTACATGATGAAATAAGCATTTCTCTTTACAAATCATCTTAACATGGTGAAGAGATGTTATTTGATCACCCTTTGCTTACTGGCCTTGTGCAATGGAATGGAATTTTGTTGGACCATGAAAACCCTAGAAAACCTAATGATGACCTTGACAAGACTAGGCTCCATGGTGACATGACATGATGAATTGACTTTATGGATGATGTACAGTCAGCAAGGTATGGAAATGTGCCAGCAAGTAAATGAATTTTAAGGAAGAGTTACGTTTATGGACTAAATCTACCATCAGTGATTAATTTTTTGCATGACCTAGTGGAATGATAAAAAAATCATGAGTGGGACCCCTAAAATGAATATGAAAAGAGTGATTTTGATCACTGATGGAAGAATGAAAATTATAACACTAACATTAGCCTTATTGGGGGTGATAGCTCTAAAAGAGGTGTCAAGAACCGCTGAGCTCTAGATTTTGCAGATCAGTTCCTCTTCCATTGGGCCAATGCGATAAAAAACTAGAACTCAAAAACTTGAATAAATATTGACAACTCAATGACACAAACTGACATTTAAACTGACTGAAATTGAAAGAACAATGACTCAAAAATTAACTTACTTTTCTGAAAACTAAACTTGAAAATGACAGAAAATCAATGAAGCTCCATGGCTTTCACTTCAGGCTTCGAACTCCAGAGATTTTCTACTTCACACTTGTAGAAAACTGAATATTGAATGAAACTTGCCACTCAAAACATAATCAAATCAAACTGAAATGATACCAACCTACTCTAATCTGATGTACAATTGTTGATTAGGTGAAATGATCCTTCTAGTGTAACCAATCTAGGATATGGCTACTTACTGAAGTTCTGCTCTCACTTTCCTCGAGCAAGCAGGATGATGTACATGTAGGAAACTCACAACAAAAAATGAAACCAAGGCTTATGCTGACAAACAAGACAACATTGATCTTCTCCAATGCTTGCAAAAGACTTCCGAAGGGATCTTGAAAATCCTAAAGAATTACCTTGTCTTGAGATCCAGCATAAAAAATACAAGTACTCCCTTCATTCTGATCTGAAAGAACACTTGGTTGTTGATCCATAGGAGAGCATAAGGTAGTATGACTTTCTTCTATCTGAGTATTGGCTGTAAATTCCTCAAGCATGGGAAGCTATGACTCTATCTCTGGCATATTGTCTCTCTCAGACTCATTCTCCTTCCATTCATATTCTAAATGATCTTTTAATAGAAAACATTCTTCAATATAGTTAAACATGACAACCTTATCCTCTTCATGAAGGAAAAAAATATCCGTTAGCTGATCTCCTTGCAGGAAATCATCATCATAGATTGGTTTACTCATGACAACTTCCAGTATAGTTTCTTCAATCTCATGATTGTCATCATTTATACATGTTAGGTCCTGTTGAAGCCCCGAAAATCGGGTCTACAACAAGGGGGATACCCACCCGGTCTGGACCTTGGTTAGCAGCTCCTTTTCCGTTTGGTGTAGTGGGTCCGACTAGGGATAATGGGACCAGTTTCCCAATTTGTGTGTGTTTGTTGAGAATAGATATTTCCTTTCTAAAAAGGTTCCTAAGTGAAATGTTTTTATTCTATTTCTAATCTAATCGTATGCAAATTGTATTCTAATTTAAACAGAAATATCTAATTCTAAACTAAACCCGGGATAAAATCTTGTTTATGCGATCTAAAATAATTTCAAATAACAACTGATAATAAATATTATTCAACTGCTATAAGAAAAGAATTCAATAAAGATAAACCACTTCATATAAAAAGTTAGATGAAACAGTTGTGGAAAACATATCGCATAATAAGCTATTCATACATTAAGCATAAACAAATAGTCATCACCGTACAAAAGTGCTAAATGATAACTGAAGCATTCAAGCATCAATATATAAATAACTAAACATAAATATCACTTTTAACACAGAAGCAGAAAAAGTTAAGAGATAAAAGTACCATTTATAACTGGTTCTACTCATGAGCTAGAAGCAATAATGATTTATATCTTCTAAATCCAACATCTACTAAGAGTACAGAAATGCAACATCAGTAGCAGATATTAGACACAGATATCAATAAATCTCATTCCATTCATTCATCAAAACCTCCTCTGAGGGTGCAGAAGTGCATGTTCTGAGGATAAGTTTTTGACAAATTTCAGGACCCTTCTCTAAATGCATGAGAAGGGTTTAAATACTACTAACTAAATCTAATTATAGTGTATTACAAAAAATTATGATTTGGTTTAAATGACCGTCCTTTTTCTAGGAAAAAATAAAGTAAAACTAACACTAAAACTAAAACTAAAATTAACAACTAACTACTTATGAATTTGGTCTTTGAATTTGCAAGCATCCAAAATTGATTTGAGAAGAGGGGGCTGGCTGACTTCAGATTTTAATTGTCCCGAAAAGACGAAGTCAACAAGTGTTGGAGCGATCTTCTCAGCAGAATTAATGATGAAATTAAGAGTACTGCATTAACTGTGTGGTTTTACTAGACAGGTCCAGTAAGAATCCCAGTTTCATTTTGTCAATCCTTGAATTGATTTTGCCTTCTCTTCCGCTTTCTGTTTCCACTCTGTTTGCAATTGTTGTGCTTGTGGTAGGTATCCCAGAATGGTTTCTGAAATTAAATTAACCTTGTGCAAATTCTCATTTACACAATCAGTAATGTTGTTCGCCGCTGTAGCTGCTTCCTCTGATGATTTTTCTGCCTCTCTGATCTGTGCATCCCATTTATTGAAGAGCATTTCTTTATGATTGTCATTGATAATTGGTGCTCCTACTCTTTTTCCTTCCTCTGTCTTTTTCCATGCCAAATAATTAGTAACTCTTTCATTAGTTAAATCATAATCATGTCGTAATTCTACGACATGATTAGTGATTTTATCACTTTCTTGACAAAAAGAGTTCCACTGTGAGATTTTCTGGCATAATATATCTTGTTGTTGCAGCAGTTGATTATTCAAAGAAATAGACTCTGAGATAAATTTTGTAAGCTTGGGGTCGTCTTTATGTGTTTCTTGCATAATCTGTATTTGTTTTTCTTTTTCGGCCAAGCTTTTCTGATACCCGATCTTCATTTGTTGAAACTCTTGTTGTAACTTTTCAAATTTCACCTGTGCTTCACTGTTGGCATGTGCTTGTTGCAATTTTTGTTGCAGAACTTGTATCTGATCCTCTTTTTCATTTAATAACAGCCTTACCTCAGATGCTTTGTCAATAGTTGCGGAGGCATAAGCTCCTGTTATCTGAGATAATTTAGTAATATTTTCAGTAGGATCTGTAGTAGGATCTTTCCATAAAACATCCAATTGTTCTGCATCAGTAGAGAGCACACTTTCTAATTTTCTCTTCTTTCTTTGCTTCCTTACTACTGCTTTATGTTGCGGGCTGTAGAAAATATCCAGAGGAGGAATTTCCTCTATTTTAAGTACAAGCTCGGCAGAGGGAGTAATGGGTATATGTTCTTTTTCTGTGACATTGCCACTTATTTCTGTAACCAAAACTTTTGTTGTTTGTACAGGAGTTTGTATGTTCTGTCCTTCAACATTAATCAAATCATTAAATGATTCCCATTCTTTATCTAACTGAGTGCTGATGGATGGTTGTTGTACATTAAGAGGTGGAAGATTCAACTGTGGAGTAGTTGAAGTCTGTTGTTGTGACAGCTCTTTTGATTGAGCTGTATCCTTGACTGAACCTTCACTTTTATCCTGATCAGATTTTTTAGAATGTTTAGAAATTTCTTTGTCAGACTTTGACTTAGACCTTTCTGAATCTGAGCTGCCACTGAGACTGACACTAGGAGTTGGTTCCCTTGCGGGTTTCAAGCGCAAATTATCCAAAGGAATAGTGGTCAATCTTCTTTCTCTGTATACTTTAAACTCTTGAAATTCTTCTGGGGAGAACCGTGTTTGAGCTAAATTCAAAATGTCTTTAAATGAACATTTTTCTTGAAACATATCATCAAAAATATCTTCTTCTCCGGAAAATACTCTTACTTTGACAACAGTGGTTAAATCCTTGACAATACCATACGGATCAAATAGCCTTCTCGGAAACTTAAACAAATTTAAACACGTAACATTGCTTACTTCCTTAAATGCGTGACCAACATCAAATAATTAAAATGCTCCACAGGACACAGGAAATTGTGGCCAGATGGCTTTATTTTTATCCTTTAATTCTTTTGTCAAACCTCCGTCTCCACAGGTTTGATATGCAATTTCCCAAGCTATGAGTTTATCCGGAACATACTTGGGCAAAACATGAGGAGAAGAAAAACTCCCAAAAACCCTCACATAAGTAAACAGTTCTTCTCCAAACCATCTTGCGACAAGGAGAATGTCTACTTCTGCTTCAGAAGACAACCTTGGAGCATCCTTATTATACAACACTCTATACAGTGGCAACATTATGCCATGGAAAATCTTGTAAAAATGAGGAACGAATTTTGACTCCCACAATTCTTTGTGATAAAAATGGATGGGTAGGGGATCCTGAATTGTCCATTGCCAACCCATTAAAGGGAACTTAGAAACAAAGCAAATGGAATCCATAACATAAGCAGATAGATAAAAAGGAGGATAAATCCTCTGAGACACAGTCCGTTTACATCGGTAATTGAAATATCCGTGGCTAAATTATCAAACAGTATTTTAGCCCAGTCTACAATGGTAGCGTTAACATCAGCATTCAATAAGGGAAGCCATTCAGGCAAAAACTTATTAATGTCAGGCTTTCCAAAAAGCCTGCATAACATAGCAGCAGCAAAACAATATGGAGAGGTGAGTGAACCGGTACTGTACATACCGTGTTTATCTTTCTTCAGTGGTTCATCTCTTCTGGACCATTCTTTAGTGCATTCTGCCAAATTTGCATTTTCTTTGGAAAAGTTATCCATAAATTATTTGTTGTAAGTTGCCTAAGGCTCCGGAAAATGATACATAAGCCTCAAATCTTCTGGAGTGAATGACCCGATGAGCTCTTGACCTGGAGTTTTGAACTGTCTGTCTATAATATCGATGCTATCCAACACCCATTTGACCATATCTGTATACGGAAGAATTCTAGGTCTTGCTGCTATCCGGTGCAAAAATGAACAAGCCAACTCTGTAAGAGATGCTTCAGAGGAACTACTTGAACTGGCAGTAGCCGCAACGTCCATTACTCTTGGGTTTTCTTCTTCAAGAAAATTAAACATACCCTCCCAGGTGGTGATACCAGCATCCTTGTTGCAAGCAGTGTCTGCATATAAGGATGTCATCTTTTTATTTTCAGAACTTGGAGCTTTCTCTTTCTTTCCAAAACTCGGAGCTTTCTCTTTCTTTCCCATAATGCTCTGAAAATTGCTTTGTATAGTTTTAAATGCTGAAGGCGTACGAAATATATTATTTAATCATGAAATAACCCTTCGATCAAAACAAAATCCTTTTTCATTAATAATTGACAATTCATTCATTAACTTGACATTAAGGCGCATAACGGGTCTCGATTTACGGAAAGATTTACTTTGTATAACGAGCTTTCAAGAATCTGCGATAATGCAATCTGTGATTTTCTTTGCAATATCGCAAAATCGCAATATCGCAAATCGCAGCTTTCGCAAATCGAAATCATTACAAATCGCAACTTTCGTATCATCGCAATATCGCAAATCGCAACTTTCGCAAATCACAATCAGTAGCATCGCGACATCGCAATATCACGAAATCGCAATATATCAAAATATAATATATGAAAAATATCCGTTAATATATTTTCTACGATATGCGATAAATATTTTTCTGCATAGTTTTTCGGATCACGTGCGATGGATGTGATATTCAAAGAAAGGTTTCATTCTATTCTATCATAAACTTAAGTTTAGTTTAAATATTTCCAAAGAAATTTCTTTAAGTCATTGATAGTAAGTTTTATTGAAAATAAAAACAAACGCCAATAATTTTTTTGGATTTTTAAACTAAGGGTCCCCACTTGTTTAGTATTATTACTAATACTAAATAAGAAGGGGGTTGTTGCTGGCCACAACAGGTCCCTATATTACTAGTATAGTCCCTTATTGTTATTTTTGTAACCCCCTTATTGTTATTATTGTACCCTTGTAAAACCCATTTTGTTATTATTGTGCCCTTAAATTATTATTGTTAGGTCGGCTAGGATTACATTATGGCCACATGGACTCCTATATATAGAAAGGAGGTTTGTAAATTGTATCATCCAAGAATTGTTCATTTATGTAATGTATTGGAGGTTGCCCCCTCGAAGTGGCTTATTTCTAAGGACAACCTAGAGTTGTGATAGACCAGTGCCTAAGACATCTTAGCATAGCAAGGAGCGTATAATATAATGTATGAAGTTGTCAACTTCAGCTCACATGCTATCTCCTATAAACAGAGAAATGAACTAGAATGGAACCAAAATCTCAAAAACTGACACAGGAAAAGAGATACTGTAGAGGCAAGATGAAAAACTCTAATACAAATGCTTCAGACAATTCAGAGACAATTTACTGCAAAGCGGGCCAATTCAAGTAATATGTCACATAAATCAATTATCAGAAGGTGTATGTAGTGAAAGAAATATTGAGAAGATATTAGTTAACATTGAGCTGATACCCATATATACAATACCACCATGCATGGGCTTACCAATCTAAGAATCCATACATGACAATAGCATTTTAAAAGCACCCTCCCAAAGAAACTAATATAGAAGAAGTATGGTTTAGCTGAATAATGGAACAGAATATCATGCATGAGCCATATTTAAAGCGCTTGACTAATCCAAGCATGGGTATCAACTAGGATAAATCCATACCAAAAATCAGTGAGCCACTCGCATTCCAAAACATGATACAGGAAAGATGGATGAAATGAAATGATATATTAAATAACACATAAGAGAGAGTTACAAACTGTGAAATACCAAAGACCAGAATCCTCTTTAACAGATGGAACTCCTCCTCACAGAGACCCTATGGGCTCTGTGCATTCATACCAGAGTTCAACAAAATTTATACAAAATTCTCTTACTGTACCAATTTTCTGATAAAATATGGAACCCTAAACTATCTGTTCTTCGGGAGCTTTATAGGAGAACAAGAGAGCTCGAAAAAGGGAGTAGGTGATGAACATTTAATTGTATCATTAAAACAAAATGGTGAAAAAGTGCTCGCCCATACTTCTTGATGGCGTTGTAGTGCTGAATGTACTCTATGGCCTGCTAACTGAAATAAATGCACTGGGTAGAAATCTCTCCAGGAACACGGAAAATCAGTAAAATCACATAAACATCCCGTCCTTTACTGGAGAGAAAACTCTGTTGCAATAAAGCCTTGAGGGCATGGTTTTCTGTGTATAAATCTTTCAAATGATGTGCAGGATCTTCAATCTGGTACTCTGCTTCAAAAGGTTGGATCAAGGCCTCTAAAATCTTCAGCTACCTTCCTTTAATTCTCTATATTTCATTGATATTCTCTATCTGCTCCATTAATGTTTCCATCTTCAAAATCTGCGTATTTTAATAACTCTGGAGGGTTTGACAGATTTTCACCCCTGCCTCTTTAATGAAAGTCGTGTCGTAACAGCTTCCCAGATTTCCCTCATAAATTCTGCCTCTGAAAGATGGTGCTTTGATGCGTTCTCGACTTCTGAAACGAAGGCTATGAATTATGGAAACTTTCCGCCACTGTAACCCTACAAAAATCAGTAAACTCGTTAAGAAAACCATGTGTACGGGGGTGATTATGGAGGATAGGAGAACAATGGCGCGGCGGTGGTGGAACAGTGTTTTATGCGTAAAAACTGTGAAAAATGCAATGGTACGGTGTATAATAGGGTTTGGTGGAGAAATGCATCGTGGGCCGTTTGATCATGGTCTATAGGCGTAGATCAACAGCGGAGATCGAACAATGGAGTAATATATGACTACGGGCGGAATGCATGTGAAACATTAAAACTTAAATGTAAAACAAGGAACTTTGGTTATAAGCGGAAATGCGAGGAAATGCATGAAATGTAATGAAATGGACGTGTGAGGCGGGACCCATATGGAATCGCAATCGGAAACCAGAGCGGGGGTCGGTCATGCGATGCGACGAATCACATCGCAAATATTTGCGATTGGATGGATCGGAGGCTACACATGAATGCTGCGATTGCGATGGGGAAGGAACTTGCGATGCGATGGTCGGAGGGGAAATGCGACGTAATTGATCACATCGCAAATGTTTGCGATGATCGATCGGGAGGCTTAACAGAAATGTTGCGATGGGGGGAGGAACATGCGATGCGATTAGCGCCTTAAGGGTTAGCACTTGGTTTCAGGCTAAGGGCATATGTGGGGAAGTGGTTGGGGCTTGCGGTAAAGGGGCTAGGCCTTATATATGTTTGAATATGGGTTTTGTGGCCTTTTTTTAATGTAATTCGGAGGCATAGGAAAGTAACAATAAGCAGAAGAGGAAATTCTCAATGCAGACAAAGAAGGTTTGAAAAGGTTTAAGCAGGATTGCTTGCCAAAACTTAACAGGGGGCTAATATGATCAACACATCACAACATCTTTGAGGGAAAATTCGAAGGTTCAAGTAGTGGAAGATCACATTGAGCATCAACAAGAAGTTCTTCGACTCTTAAAGGATAACCTGAATTCGACACAAAATCAAATGAAACAACAGGCATATCAACACCGCAACGAAAGTTTTGATGTAGGAGGCGTACTTTTACGGCTACAACCATACAAACAAATGTCCCTCAAGCAAGCTAAGAAGGATAATAAATTATCGCCAAAGTACTATGGTCCTTACAAGGTGTTGCAAAAAGATTGGTACTATGGCATACAAATTGGAGTTTCCTGCTTCTTCGCGAGTGCATCTAGTTTTCCATGTTTCATGCTTAAAAGAAGGTTATAGGTGAAAATATCCAGTTCAAACAATATTGCCAGAACTTGATGAGGAAGGAAAAATAATATTGGAACCTGAAGTGGTCACAGAAGCAAGAACTCGACAGCTACGGAATCGATCAATTTCAGAGTATCTCATCAAGTGGAAGAACTTACCCACTGAATATTCTACATGGGAGGATGAGAAGTTTATACAGAATCACCCAGAGCTACTCAAGCATTGAGGACAACACTTTTTTGAAAGAGAGGGGCATGTTAGGTCCCTATATTACTAGTATAGTCCCTTATTTTTATTAGTGCAACCCCCTAATTGTTATTATTGTACCCTTGTAACACCCATTTTGTTATTATTGTGCCCTTAAATTATTATTGTTAGGTTAGCTAGGATTACATTGTGGCCCACTAGGATTAAATTATGGCCACATGGACTTCTATATATAGAAAGGAGGTTTTTAAATTTTATCATCCAAGAATTGTTCATTTATGTAATGTATTGGAGGTTTCCCCCTCGAAGTGGCTTATTTCTAAGGCGTTGATATCTCTTTTCTTCTATTTTTGGAGCTGGTTACACAACAAAACACATATTTTAATTTTAAATGATGGAATAGGTTTCACTAACACATTATTGAATATGTAAACACTACATACCTACATTATCTTGGGTTATAATATTCCTATTTAGGAGCTTATCTATCTCATCTTTAGACAGAGGAGAAAACTGAGTTTTATAGCAGTTAACATTAGCTTGATGATTTTCAATTTCAGGATCAGGAATAGGCTTTTCTCTTTCTAGGTCCTAGTATTTTTCATCCAAGGATAAAACTACTGATTCTTTTTGGGACAAAAAAACATATAGGGCTTCTATGATCTCATCATCTAAACACTCTTCACCCCCACACAAATTTTCAAGAAACTCAACGAAATTATCAGAGATATCACAACAACTATCAATCATCGACAAGGAAGAATTGAATCTTTGATAATGTTGAAATAAAACTAAATGAAAGTCCTTTATATAATATAAACTAGCAGATGGTAGACTCTCATACCATGATCTCACTTTTTCCTCCAAGGTAGCCATAAACATATTAATCAGACAATCTTTAGGGGTTTCAATCTTTAGTCTATGAATATGAAAATTAAATTTGACCAACTGCAAACTAGCATCTTCTTTGTCCTAACCCTTAAACTTTGACAGTCCTTATTTTCAATCTATATGAGGAATACGGTTCGAAAAACCAGGAATATGAGCTTGATTCATAGGAGCATGCCTTCGAGCAATCAAATCAATTTTGAAAAAAGTGAGTCACCAAGAAGTTCTTTAGACTGTCGGTCCTTGAAGAGTAGAGTCGCTATGAGAATTCTAAACCTTGGGATTCTTCGACACAGGAGTCACTAGGTGAATGATGCACAACCTTCTTGTGCCTGATTGTTGTTCACCATCAACAATTAGATCTGATCCTTTTCATTATTTCCTAAGGAAGATCTGATTTTTCATTCCTCAGCAACGGCACGAGAATGTTATCACTCTGCCAGATTCCTAAGGCTGAAGAAGGGATCAAAACAGAGGAACCAAAGACCAACCTTTTAACTTGGTATCTATAACTACCAAGTCAGAGAGGGATCTCTCCACAAAACACAGCCAAGGGGGCTGAATGGATTAGAGTTTTAGGCTAGGTATGAGTTTAGGCGTTTTGATAATTGATTTTGGTTAGGCTTCTGGATGAAAGTATGGTCAAGGGAGCTAGGTCAAGGCAAATGAGATAGGGTTGCAGAGATTGAATGGGGAAAGGTAGGCATAAGGCTTAACACTTTAATATGAATGTGATGAGATGGTTTTAAGACTAATGAGAAGCTAGGAAGAGCATGGGAGATGTATTCTTCCTAAACAGAGGAAAATGGAAAAATTATGATATTTTTCCCTATAAACAGAGCATGAGCAAGAATGTATTTTGCCTATCAACTTGAAAGAGATCATAAAACAGATCTATAATGAACATGAAGACAACACATTATAACATATTAAAAATAAGGAAAAAAAATTATAAACATCGTACCGCATGTATCCCAAAAAATAGTTTCAACTCTTCTTTATTAACTGACCATACTGATTACACTATAGCCCTTGATCAATAGAACAACATCCAACTGATTCCAACTCTTAATAAGAGTGAATAAAGAGACTACATATACATCAAAACAATATTCACTCATCCTTAGGGGTCAAATCCATGAGGTGAGTAAGAGATCCACAAATTTATGAACTGAAAGCTGGAGTATAGGGAGCTCTGAGTGAATCCTCCCTAAATACATTCAAACTGATTCATTTGACTTAATGACAACTTTTACCTAATGAATCTACCCCTAGGTAACTTATCCATAGCATAATTAAATTTACCATCCTTAATTACATCGGTAGAAACATGAATTTGTGAAGTAAAATCAAATTTACAGTGAAATTTCAAAAAAAATCAGCAAATGGTCAAGTGATATCCTCTCTGCATGTCATGACAGCCCATGTGGATGCCACTTTGTTGCAAAGAGAACTGCTTACAAATTTTTTTAGGCAGGATACTATTGGCCTACCCTTCAACAAGATTCCAAAAGATACACTAGCAGGTGTGACTAGTGCCAGAGGATGGGGAAACCCACACAAAGGGATGAAATGCCTTTACACCCTCAGGTGGCTCTTAAGCCACTTGATAAGTGGGGCATGGAATTTGTTGGACCTATCGATCTTCCATCCAGAAAAAAGAAGTATCTCATAGTTTGCACTGATTACCTGATAAAGCGGGCTGAAACCAAAGCAGTGAAGGTAACAACGAGGGAGAAAGTAGCAGAATGTTTGAGGGAGAATTTGTTTTATAAGTTTGGATACCCCAAATAAATAGTCATTGATCAGGGAGTACAATTCACCTACCACCTCATTAAGAATATTTTGAGGAAACACAAGATTAAGCATAGAACTTTTATTGCCTATCACCCTCAGGCGAATGGCCAAGTGGAAGTAACTAACAGAGCTTTAGAAAGCATCCTCACCAAGGTTGTGAGCAGCAGCAAAAAATATTGGGTAGACTGATTGGTAGAAGCTACTTGGGCCTACAACACTACTTGTAAGACAAAAACAGGATTCACTCCTTATGAACTATTCTATGGTAAGAAAGCTCTACTTTCAGTTGATTTTGAATTCAATACTTTAAGAATGGCACCTGAATTAAATCTAGATCTATCAAATGCCAAAAAGAGAGGTTGCTGCAACTAAATGGATTGGATGAGTTCAGAATGCAAGCTCTTCTTCACACGGAGGTAGTTCAGCTGCAAAGGAAGGTATGGCATGAAAAGATCATCAAAGAAAAGACTTTCCAAGAAGGATATTGGGCGCTATTGTATGATTCAAGGTTTAAATATTTCAATGGCAAGCTGATGACAAGATGGTTGGGGCCTTACAAAGTGAAAAAATGTTTTGATAATGGCGCAGTTCAAATCAAAACCATAGATGAGGAAGGAATACCCTTTCTTGTCAATGGTCACAGACTTAAAATTTACAAGAAGCCTTTGTCAAAGGCAAAGTTCATAAATTCAATAAGCAGAGAGGTGTATGTGATGGGAAAATCCATAGTTTCCCACACCTCCTGAAAATAAAATTAAAAAAAAAAAAAACAAAAACAAAAAAGATCCATGGGTGAAAACCTCTCTAAGGCACCCAAGGCAAGCTTGTGGGCTGAAAACCTTGATGGGGGCAGCTCACTTGCTCAAAAAAAAGAGAATAAAGATCCATGGGTGAAAACCTCTCTAAGGTGCCTAAGGCAAGTCTGTGGGTTGAAAATCTCCATGGAGGCAACCCACTTTCTTTCAAAAAAAAAGGGGGAAAAGAAAAACAAAAACAAAAAAACACATCTACATTTCTATGTTTTCTATGTTTTTTTTTGTAGGTTATTAATGATTTCTGGAAACACAAGGAAGCATTCATCTTATTTTCCCTTCTTCTATTTTACCATCCATCTCGTCATTCACTCCATTCATTTTCACAACTTCCTCCATCACCTCCATGCACCACATTCCTCCATTATTGAGCACAATGTAGAAAGGAAAGCCAAATATAGCCTCAAGAACAGGGAGTAGCATACTCCAGAAAGACTGAGGGGTGCATTGGAAAGGGCATCATTATACAAGAGGGCCATGCAGGCCAAAAAGATCCAATGGTTGGGACTAAATCTCAGCCCACCTTTGATGTTGGGGTTGAATTATGAAAAGGACAGAGATGCACAAGATAGAGAATGGGAGAATGTAGAAAAGAATAATGGTTTTTACACCCTTGGGGAAACTCCCACACTTCTTCCTTAGGAAATCAGGGGGGGGATATCAAAGCCTTGAAGAAAATGTAGGAGGAGGATTAGTTGCTCAGAGGATGAGCAACCATTCAGTTGGGAGGTGATGATGAGCTCCATCATTAGACATATTTGGAGGGGTTAATGGTCACCTTTTTGCCTTATTAGATCTATTTTTCTTGCATTTTATTATTATTTGGTTTTATGATGCTAGTATAGGTGGTGATTAAGGCTACCATACTCTGAGTGCCTAATATGAGGTTGAGTGCAGAAAATCATGATTTATTAAGAATTTTTATAAGGATTTTGTCAAAAATACTTGGAGGAGACAACAAGGAGAAATTATTGGAGGATTTTCCACCCTCCTTAACTCTCCAAGGCAACCAAAGGATCCCAAAGGATTCTCTCCAGCAATTCGAATTCCAAAGATAGCCAAAGGATTCCCAAGGATTCTCTCCAGCAATTCGAATTCCAAAGGCAACCAAGCACTCAATATTTTTTTACTTGGAGTCATGTGGACTAAATCACTATTTTCTAGGGAGTACTGGTAGCTTCCCTGTAGAATAAATAGAGCAAAGCTAGAGCTAGGAAGAGTTAGTAAGTTAGTCAATTCTAGTTGAAACTTTGTTGCAAGCTATTGAGCTTTTTATTATTTTACTCAGTGATCAAACTTTCAGAGATGTATGAGGTTATTCTTTTATGAAATGAGCAGACTGATTTCATTTGACTGATTTAAGTTTCAGAGAGATAGGCTCGTGTGTTAGGGCCCAATCCATGTGCCTCAGCCTCTTTGTTGTTACTATATTTTCCTTTATGCCATTAAGATAGTTTTGTTTTTGTCATTCAATTAGTTTTGCTTTTAATAGTTTCATTAATGTTTAGTTTTTCTTCTAGTGTGTTGTTGTAGTTCGTTTGCTTGTGAGTAGTAGAATAGAGGAAAAACTCCAAAATTTGTGGTCAAGCCTCCCCCTCTCATCTTTGTCAATAGAGTTAGAGCAGGGAAGACCCTCCCATAGGCCAAAAATTGTTGTATGTTTGAGTTTAGGAAAGAAATTGCATTACCAAGTATGAGTCTCTCTTTCACTATTTTTATCACACATTTTTGTCTGCTTTCCGTGCATGGATCTGCAAGTGTGTTACACTTTTGAGCATTGTTGGTGTGCCTCCATTCCCTCCTGTTTTACGCTTATTTTTACTCTTGCACCCACCTTTTATTCCTAAAAGCACTTAAAAAATCCCTTCAGCCCACCTCATTCCTTTGTCTTTTGTTATTCATGATTTCCTTACCTTCTTAACGCAAAACACTTGAAAACCATTGGAATTCGACCTTCCGCCCTTGGTCCTCGAACTTCCCACTACCGTACTTCGCTCATCACAAATCGTAGTTTTCATTCGGTTCCATTAACACTTTCTGATTCCAAACCCCGATTACGACATATCGCAATTGCATTTCGATACCACACATAAACCATTCAAAAACGTCAAAAAACTCAACTTCCACCCTTGCACATCGAATCTCCCACTACTGTACATTGCACTTCGCAAACCGCAACATTTCCCCATTTCCTTTAATACTTATCGCTTATGTGATACTGTCGCCGCATCACAAATCGCTCATCGCAACCTTTTTGTTTCTTTTGTTAACACTTACTGCTCCAACTCTGCGATATTGTGATTGCGATATAGGTACCACCTCCATGTCACCACTCTACATCGCACATTGCAAAATGCGGTTTTTGTTTTTTTTTTAACGCTTACCACTCCAATTTTTCGAAGTTGCGATTATGATATCACATATCGCAAATTTTTCCTCCATCGCATCTCCGTCATCGCACTTCTTAATTCATTTCGCTCCAAAGCCATTCCTGCGCTATAATAAAGATTTTTTTAGGTTTAAACCCCCGCTTTCCACTTCTAAGCCCTGTTTCACGTGTTGAACCCTCCATTAGCCTCTTTAGCCCTTTTCTCTCATCCAAAATTCAAACTCAACACTTTTTCAATTAGGATTAAGTCATGGATAGCTTAGTTGCATGGGTAGAAGCATGGTAGATAGACCATAGGATAAATAGAGTGCATTTAGCCATTTGGCCAAGTTAAGTGTGGTTTAGAATTATTTTCCTTTCTGCCATTTATTTTCAGCAAGTTAAATTAGTTTCCTTTCTATAATTTCTTTTCTACAAATTAAATTAGTTTCATTATTGTCATTTATTTTCAGCAATTTAGTTTAGTTTCCTTTTTGTCATTTCCTTCCAGCAATTTACTTTCTAGTTCTTATCATGGTTTAAGAACTAGCACCCTTTCGTAAAGAAGAAGAGGATGACATGAATAGATTGTATCTATTGTGTATATAGCACTGTCACCTCCAAGTTAGTACGAACACCGGGTTGATAAATTAAAGTAGGGCAGACCCTGGGAGTTGCAACACTCTTGGTGCAATACCAGGGCTCACCAACCCACTATCAAATAGTGCATCAATTTTGGTGTGATTTGAGATTACTCTGATAGTGAACAACTCTTTCCTTGTTTCTTCATTTGGAGTGTTGTTGTGACTGGTATATGAAATAGTGCTTGTTATGGCTTCTTTCCCTTTTGTGACCATGGTTGTAATCTTGGTTTCATCACCGGCATCAGATCCAAGATCATGTTGTGTGGTAGCAGTCGTCTTTTTTCTCCCTTATTGTTTGGTTACTTAGGCCTTAATTCAGGATGTAGTTTCCAACAACGAGCTTCATCATGCCCCGGTTTGGAACAATGTGTTCATGTGGTTTTCTCCCCTTCTTTCTTAATGTTTGCATTCTTCTTTCCCTTCCATTCCCCCCCTTCCCTTTCTCCTTTCCCTTGAATGGATTTCTCTTACTACCCTCTTCCTGAATGTTCTTTCCCTGAGCTTCGAGGTGGGTGGCTTGCACACAAACCTCATCTAAGTTTCTTGGGTTAAACATAAGGGTAGTATGTTTCAAATATGAATGTAAACCTCCAATATATTTTAAGAGTGTGTCTTGGGATTGAAATTTTACACCTAACAATAAATCCCTCTTTCTAAACTTCTGGGTATAATCTTGAACTGTTTGACCCTTGAGCTGCCTAAAATTTTTCCAACTCATAACAGCTTTTTTCATGTAAGCTAAAGGATAAAACTATCTTTTAATGGCATAAATAAACTCAACCTAAGTGATGGATATCTTACCATGGATTCGCATTTCCTCTTGAGTCTTTGCTTCCCACCAGACTAGTGTTGCTCCTTCTAGCCTCACTGAAGCCAACTAGATCGTTGTTTCATCGCCTTGTACATTCTGAATTCTACAATACACCTCCAATTTATGAATCCAATTCTCTAACTTCCCTGCATTTACCTTGCCATTGTACATGGGTAGTTCAAACTCTATGTCCAATTTGAGTAATGGGTTTTTTCCTCTTGTGGTCTTGGAATGAGTATGGGTATGGGTGGTTTTTGTGGTTGAAGTGGCAGATGAAGCTGATGGTTATGATGAGGATGATGAAGATGCTGGAGATGGAGGTGGATTTACTGTCCCTTTGAATTCTTCTCTTCATCCTTCTTATCATTTGAAGTTCCTTCTCCATGTGGGAACTTAGAACCTCCTCCTACCATTCCAGAAATGAATGCATCAAACATAATATTAACCATCCTCTTCATGTCATTAAAGGCTTTCTTGACATCCTCCTCTTCTGAGTGTCCTTCATTATCTCCAACACCTGACATGATGGCTTCAGATTCAACTTCAGTTTCTAGTGCAATTTGGACCTCCTCAATCTCAAACAGAGACAACACTTGAGGTGCTTCAGGTGCAGCTAGGAGTGAAAATTTAGGTGGATATGGTGGCCTTGTGCCTCTCCCTCTTCTGGTCCTAACCTCAGGACTAGCAACCGATAGTTTCCCTTCTCCTCTCTACAATCTTAACCTTGTAAGAATCACAAAATTGCAACCATTAAAACTCTTTTGCACAAACTCTAGAAAAGAAAGAAAATAACCTGAAGCAACCTTAAGCTCTGATACCACTTGATCTGAACTTGTATATTATTTTTTTTGTGCTAGTTACAGTCTCATAATTATAATTTATTTTATTCTTGTTTTCTTGTGGTGCTTTAGTTTCCTTGGTGCAGGTGAGTATCAAAACAAGAGTTTGTCTTGTGTTTTATGTTGAAATTAATGACAAATAAAAAACATAAGTAAGAACTAAACAATAGCATAAACATGAATAGAAAACCTTAAACAAATCCATCAACACAAGTTTTTTTGAAGGAGTTCACCCCTCCTGGGCTAGATCTCCTTTGTCCAGCTTCCATATCTTGGGCCTCTTGTATTAGCTCAAATTTGGAAAACGTGTTGTGTACATTAAGAAAATGCTTCTGAAACCTTCTCTATTATCTTTAGAACATATAAATCAACTAAAAATGATTTTTCAATCACTAAAAACTGACTCTGGCTAATCTAGGCCTGACCTCCTTTCCTAGCCCTCGGCTTCTCTGAACTTCCTTGTAGCAAAATCACATGTAAAATTCGTTCCTCTAAAACCTATACCATTGTCTCTGGAATGCCAAAATAATCTAATATTGACTATTTATTTTCCAAATTTGGTCAAACTTTGATCCAGATTAGCCTCATTTAATTTCCCCCTAGATTCTGCCTCTAAATCTAGAGAACTGCTAGATAACCCTGCCAAAACAACAAGTCCGCCGAAAATGGGGGCGCCTCCAAATTTTCAGCTAAACTAAACTGCACTTAACTATGTTTTTAGTTAATGTTAAACCTGTTTTAATGCACTAATGGCACTCTTTAATCAAGGCGTGTTCCATTGGTCACATGGTTGGATCACATGGTGGAGGGGTTGGCCCGTGGGTTGGCCCCTCCGTGCTTCGTCGGTCCACCGCATGAAGGTTTCAATACAATTTTGTAGCATTGAATTTCAAATACATAAGTGCGGCATATTGGTTAAAGGGTTGGCTTGTGGGATGGAGGTCCGGGGTTCAAAGCTGAACCCGCCCCATTACATAGATTTTTTCCACCACGTTAAACCTTGAACCATATGCGGATTGCCATAACATTTCTTTGAAACAGACTTTGATTTAAATATTAGGTTTAATTAGTATTTAAATATACTTAATATTATATATATATATATATATATATATATATATATATATATATATATATATATATATATATATATATATATATATATATATATATATATATATATATATATATATATATATATATATATATATATAATCATACAAAATTCCACCCTAGCTAACATTAGGAAATTACCCCCACATAGACCAAACTGGAAAATCCGTAAGTGCTACTTGTCGCAACCTCATTGGCAGAAACCTAAAGAATACTCCTAGAAGAATTATTTTTACTGACTGGACTGCCATGTCATCAACCTGTCATTGTTCTGAAATTTTTTTTAGATGTTTAAGAAAACGGGCAGCAAACCATAACTTACTCATACAAACTCG
This sequence comes from Pinus albicaulis, assembly GCA_034641835.2. Taxonomy (NCBI): domain Eukaryota; kingdom Viridiplantae; phylum Streptophyta; class Pinopsida; order Pinales; family Pinaceae; genus Pinus; species Pinus albicaulis. Next base: position 124,190,221 of record CM076584.1, on the reverse strand, counting down.
AATTTTGATGAAACGAGTTGCATTGGAATCCTGGTGACAAGCTCTATCAGGTCGCTCTAGTTTGGAGCATTTCCGAGCACTTTTATTTTTGAGCTAAATATTGAGCCTCCGATCATTCCTCCTCACTAGAAGCCTTTTGGACCCTAAAATATACTATCAATTATTTAGCAAGTGAGGGTATATCTCCCTCACCCTTTCACACTCCATCCATTTGGCCTTTGAAGGATTTTGTCCCTTGAGTCTCACTCTAAGGTATTTAACATTCCCTCTTCTTGAAGTTCTAATTCTTCTGTCAAGTATGAGATCTTGTTGAAGTTCATCAAGATATTTTGGAAATAAATCATCTATTGATGGTAGGCGAACATGCTCTCCTTGATCATCAATCAATGGAGGCTCAAACAATCTCAAATTCTCAACATTAACGACAAAATATATTTGCATATAAGGAGGAAAATCTAGCTTAAATGCATTAGTACCAATATTTTCCAGAATTTTAAATGGACCATAACGAACTGTCTTGAGTTTTTTACCTTCCCCTTGCAATATTACTTTGCTGATATAAAACCAAATTTCTTCTCCAACCTGGAATTTGTGATCAACATGGTGTTTGTCATTCCTTTCCGTGTAGATGCTTTGACTATTTTCAAGTTGCTCTTGCACTGTGTGATGTATCAACTGAATTTTCTCAATGAACTTTATTTCTTTATCTATATCACTATGAAAATCTATAGCAACATATTTCTCAAATATGAAGTCCAAAGGCGATCTTGGGAAGTAACCAAAACATGCCTCAAATGGCGATGTGTTTGTGGAATAATTCTTTGCCTTGTTGTATGCATGTTGAATGTAATGCAACTGTTCATCCCACAAATCGGGATGCTTGCTGCAATAACCTCTAAGAAGATGAATAATTGTCCTATTTACCACTTCAGTTTGACCATCTGTTTGTGGATGAAAGGTTGTACTCTTCTTCAACTTTGTGTCCATCATGTCCCATAATTTTGACCAAAAATTCCCAACAAATCAGGAATCTCGATCACTTACAATAGAAGTAGGAAGACCAAAATGAACCCATACATTTTGCAAGAAAATCTTAGCGGTTTGTTCAGCTGTAATTTTTTTCTTGCATGGCATCAAAAGACACATTTTACTAAAACTATCTACCACAACATACAAATAATCATGACCTTTCCTTGACATAGGAAGACCGCCTACAAAATCCATTGAGATAATCTCCCAAGGATGTGAAGGAACTGGAACTGGAGTGTACAATCCAAGTTTTCTATTGCTAGGCTTACTTGTTGCACATAAAGAACATCCTCTAATAAAAAGAGATACACTATCAATCATGTGTGGCCAATAACAATACCGTTGGAGATTTTCTATTGTCTTTCCTACACCGAAAGGTCTAGCAATCAATGATGTATATGCCTCCCTTATGATATTGTTTCTTTCTCCCTATGGTATACATAACTTACCCAAGTGATACAACAAACTGTTATAAACATGATAATCTAACTCTTCATTTTTGTTTCCTTGAATCAAGCTTTCATACACATCTTGAAAATCACTATGATATGCTTATTTTCAATTTTCATGCATAATTGAATTGTGCTTGAGTATAATAGATGAATTTACAATAGTCCTAGAGAGAATATCAGCTACCTTATTGTAGATTCCCTTTTTGTACCTTATAACCAAATGAAATTGCTGTAGAATTCCCATCCATCTGAGATGTCTTGATTGCTGCAACTTTGACTGTGATTGTAAGTACTACAATGGCTGATGGTCGGTATGGATAATGGTCTCTTTCCCTATCAAATGGTGCTTCCATTTCTTTACACTTTGTACCAATGCATATAACTCCTTATCATAGGTGGGATAATTAGCCACAGCTTCATTAAGCATTTCAGAAAGAAACGAAATAGAATTACCATGCTACATGAGTATTGATCCCATAGCATAATCACTTGCATCTATTTGGATCTCAAATGGATGTCTAAGATCCGGAAGTGTTAAAACCGATGTTGAACCTATATTCTGCTTTAAAGCATCAAATGATTTTTGTTGCAAATCCCCCCAATGGAAGACTTTCTTAACACTTGTCAATGCATGTAACAGAGCTGCAATGGAATAAAAATTAGTAATGAATTCCCTCCAATACTGTGTTGCCTGAAGAAAGCTTCTTACCTCTGTAACTGTATTGGGCTTGGGCCAATTCAGAATGCCCTCTACTTTGGAAGGGTCTATCTTCAACTCACCTCCTCCAACAATGTGTCCCAAATACACCAAATAATTCTTTCCAAACTCGCACTTTGACATCTTTAAAAACAATTGCTCTTTTTTCAAGACATCAAGTACCTTGTTCACATGCATGACATGTTCTTCTCTTGATTTGCTGAATATAAGTATGTCATATAAGTAAACAATGACAAAGTCATCTATAAATGGTCTAAGTACATCATTCAGGAATCTCATGAAAGTAGTTGGAGCATTTGTTAGACCAAATGGCATAACTAACCACTCAAACAATCCTTGTCTAGTTTTGAAAGCAGTTTTCCAAATGTCCTCTTCAGCTATTCTAACTTGATGATAACCACTTCACAAGTCTAACTTAGTGAAATATCTTGCATAATTTAACTGATCTAGAAAATCATCAATGCGTGGGAGTGGGTAGCGATTCTTTACCTTGATTTTATTTAGTGCACGAAAATCAATGCACATGCGCCAAGTCCCATCCTTCTTTGGTACCAGAACAATTGGTGAACCAAATGGAAAAGTAGATGGGCATATGATACCTTTGTTCAAAAATTCTTGAATTTTATTCTTGATTTCCAAACTCTCCATAATTTACATGCGATACATACCAATGTTTGGAAGTGGAACATCCTGCTGCAACTAAATCTCATGCTGAATTCCCCTCTTGGGAGATAACCCATTTTGTTCTTGGAAAATCTTGCCATGTTGACTTACCACATAAAACAAATCAGATTTTAATTTTTCATCACATCCTTAAAAAGATTCATAGTCAACATCATCCTTTTTCTTGATCATGAGAAGCACAAAATTTTTACTTGCATTAACTAGCCTCTTCATTTTCTCTGCATTAACTAAAGAAATATTCAGTTTATTGAGATGAGCTCTCACAATATACTCCACCCCATCCTTAAGAAAATGATATTTCTTCTCATGGCAATAAAACACCATTTTCCTGTCATACAAATATGGACTTCCCAAGATAATTCCTAATATGTCAAATGGAACCACATCTAACTCAACTTCATCAATAAAATTTTCAGTAATAGCAAACCTAAATATAAATTTCCTTGTGACTTGCAAATTTGCATTCTTAACCATCCAACCCAAAGGGTATGACTTATGATGAGGTACAATCTCAAGGTTAAGATTTTTGACTAATTCTTCTGAGAATAAATTCTCTTGTGTCCCACTATCAAATAGTGCATCAATATTGGTGTGATTTGAGATTACTCTGACAGTGAACAACTCTATCCGTGTTTCTTCATTTAGAGTGTTTTTGTGACTGATGGATGAACTAGTGCTTGCTATGGCTTCTTTCCCTTTTATGACCATATTTGTAATATTGGTCTCATCACCGGAATCAGATCCAATATCATGTTGTGTGGTAGAAATTGTATTTTGTTTTCCCTTATTGTTTGGTTTCTTAGGCCTTAATTTAGGATGTAGTTTCCAACAATGGGCTTCATCATGCCCCATTTTGGAACAATGTGTGCATGTGGTTTTCACCCCTTATTTCTTATTGCTTGCATTCTTCTTTCCATTCCATTTCCCCCCCTTCCCTTTCTCCTTTCCATTGAATGGATTTTTATTACTACCCTCTTCCTGAATGTTCTTTCCCCTAGCTTCGAGGTGGGCGGCTTGCACACAAACCTCATCTAAGTTGCTTGGGTTAAACATAAGGATAGTATGTTTCAAATATGAATGTAAACCTCCAATATATTTTAAGAGTGTGCCTTGGGATTTCAATTTTACACCTAAAAAAAAAGCCCTCATTCTAAACTCCTAGGTATAATCTTTAACTGTTTTACCCTTGAGCTGCCTAAATTTTTGCCAACTCATAATAGATTTTTTCATGAAATCTAAAGGATAAAATTTCCCTTTAATGGCAGAAATAAAATCAACCAAAGTGATGGATATCTTACCATGGATTCGCATTTCCTGTTCAGTCTTTTCTTCCTACCAGACTAGTGTTTCTCCTTCTAGCCTCAATGAAGCCAACTGGACCTTTGTTTCATCATATTGTCGGTTTCGAATTCTGCAATACACCTCCAATTGGCGAATCCAATTGTCCAACTTCTCTACATTTACCTCACCATTGTACATGGGTATTTCAAACTTAAGTCCAATATAAGTAATGGATTTTTTCCTTTTGGGTTCTTGGAATGAATATGGGTATGGGAAGATTTTGTGGTGGAAGTGGAAGATGAAGCTGATGGTGATGCTGAGGATGATGAAGATGGTGGAGATCGAAGTGGCTTTCCTCCACTGCCCTTTGAACTCTTCTCCTTATCCTTCTTATCATTTCAAGTTCCTTCTCCCTGTGAGAACTTTGAACCTCCTCCTACCATTCCAACAGTGAATGCATCAAACATAATCTTAACCATCCTCTTCATGTCATTGAAGGCTTTCTGATACAGGGCTAATGCCTAACACTGCTCTTACCCAAGATTAATACTCATAATAGAGTATACACTCCAAATTTGACACATTTGGATAGGTTCATATATATCTAAGAACCTTTAAGAACCCACTTATATCATTATAAAATTCATTTCGCAGAAATCATCATTAACAGGCTTTGTGGGACTCTGGTTTAAAACCCAAAGTAATCATTCTCAATAAGCGCATTTATCATGAAACGCTTATACTTAGCCTTATTACCTTCATCCATTTTAATCTTTTGTACGCGAATGATTCACGTTAACTGAGGTTTCCTCCTTTGGAAATATTTATCGCATCGCTGAACCAAACCCTTTCCTTTAGCGCTTCATCGTGCATCGCAAAACTTACCTCGTCACACATTAATGGTTCCTTAAGTATTTAATTAATGTAATTTTCAATCATTAATTAACTAAATCAAACCACACATCATCTATTCGGCCTCCACTTAATGGGACAACATAACCTTAGAGAGGGAAAGCTTGGCAAGGAAGCAAACCCTAGTGAAGTGGGGCCCTTTGAGGAGAAGCTCATTTTCTATATAATGAAGGAAGGGAAGCCATTTGGGTTTATATTGGAGATTATACTTTCATGAGGTCTGCTTAGAATTATGCATACTTAGATTTTTAGATAAGTTTCCGCACTTCTTAGTGCAAGGGTTTTCTTATGTGGGAAGGCCCCGCTTTTTCTTGGAGATCTTGTAGCAAGAGATCTAAGGGAAGCTTCTGATCTGTAATTTCCACTTTCAGGTGTTAGGCCAAGCACTTGTGCTCCATATCTATGCAGTCCCTTGAGGATGCTGCGTTATTTGTATAGAGGTGCAGTGGAAGGTGTTAAAACCCCATGGTTTGGAGCTAGTTTCCCCAAAGGGAAGCTCAAACTTCTTCTGGAAGCTGATCAAAAGAGATTCTACAGCCATGATTATGTGTATTCAGTAATTTTATGTAGATCTATATCCCTACAACATTATTTCAATATTATATCTCCAACTTCTCTTTTACATATTGTTTCCTGTGGATAAACCCTTGCCGAGTGATCATAAAATTGTGTAAAAGGGATTGGATCTCTGTATTTATTCTTAATTGAGAATTATAATATAAATATCATTCCTTCTCTCTTATCTTGCTGAGTATTTACTTCAATATACTGCACAGTGTCTTTTGCAGCAGCTCTGACATTTGCATGTTTTGGGGTTTTTGTCCATTTTTAGCTATTTGAGCATGGGAGGCTTGTTTAAATTTGCTGTTGATATTTGTTTCTGAAATAATCTTGCATGAAGCTCATATATTGTCTAAAATAAAGGGAAAACCCGTTATTTTATACTATTGTAACTTAGTACTCAGTAAAACAACGTTTCTGGGTCACTAGTGGTGCTTTTCCCCACTTGGTTGTCTTTCTGGAGTGATGTTTGCTATAGTTTTTATCAAATGAAAAGATATGCATCTGATATAACCTTTGATCTGATAATTTTACAATTCCTCTTGAGTTTCTGAAGAAGTTATGCAAATTCTGAAGTAGGATTTCCATTTTGCTGCAACCTTCCTCTTTTAGTAGTTTTTAGCTAGTCTAGTTTGTGGGAGATCTGTTTAAGGTCTCTAAGTTCATTTTTTTCAGTTGAAATTCTGCACATAAGTCACATACATCCCATATGAGAGGAACCAAGCATTAATCTACATTTATGTTTCATATTTTTGCTTATACATCGTTTTCCTTGAGCTGCTTGTTGCGCCGAGAGGCGCATCTACAGCCCCATATGACCCCGATGTCGGGTATGTCACGTCCTTAATGGCGGCTTACCTTATTGTCGGCTTAAATTTCAAATTAAAATAAAAAATAAATAAAAAAAACAATCGGGTCGGCTTAACAAATAAATTATAAGAATCGTATAAATAAACAAATTTTGTTTTAAAACAACTCAGCTCTAATTCTGCGGAGAGCGAGTAGAAGGGAGGCCAACTACGGCATAAGAATTTCTGCGGCGTAAGAATTTCTGCAGCATTTCGAACTGTAAGCGCCGGCGTATAAATAAACAACTCAGCTCTAATTCTGCGGAGAGCGAGGGAGATCGGGTAGAAGGGAAGCCAACTGCGGCATAAGCATTTCTGCGGCGTAAGAATTTCTGCAGCATTTCGAACTGTTGCTGGCGCTGGATTTCACTCAGGTAATATTTTCGTTAGGTAATTACGATACTTATATGATAAGGAATATATGTTAAGATCTGAGCTACTCTGAATATATATGTTAACACATGAACAAACAGAGCTGGGCTAGGCCATATGACGTTGTTTGTCTTCCTGCAAATCTGTATTTTCATAATTTATTATCCATGAAAATTTTTCAATTGAGTCCTGCCGCAATTTTTGGTTTAGGACGCCATATTTGATGAGGGAGAAATGGTTAGAGATTGCAAAACTGGAATTCAACATTTTTCACGCTAATTAACATTATTTTATAAACTTTTAATTAGAGTGAAAAATGTCGAATTCCAGTTTCGCAAGCTCTAACAGTTTCTTCCGCATCAAATATGGCGTCCTAAACCAAAATCTGCGGCAGGAATACTAAATTATGAAAAAACAGATTTCATATATATTCAGAGTCATCCATCTTCAGCTCAGACCTAATATTAATATTTTTAATTTATCTCCGAGTAGTATTTGTGCTTTCAACTACACATAAACAAAAAAAAAGCCATTGTAGACTTTATGACATGCAAATAAAATTGATGAGCCTACTAAAATATATTGTCCTCTCCAAAATACGTTACCAGAAAGGGAACGGGAGTATTCATTTCTGGAAAATAACGCAAAGAAAACAGAACGGTAACGCCGTTTTGTACGGTCGTTTTCATTTTTCAATACACAAAATCGGTTTCTCCAGAAACTGGTGGATTTTTTAAACGGATTTCTGAGATGGTTCGTTTGCAATGTTGGTGTAATTCGCATTGGAATCATAAAATAAAGCCAAGGTTTGTTTTGTTCATAGTTTTCAAGATGCTATATATGTTAAGATCTGAGCTACTCTGAATATATATGTTAACACATGAACAAACAGAGCTGGGCTAGGCCATATGACGTTGTTTGTCTTCCTGCAAATCTGTATTTTCATAATTTATTATCCATGAAAATTTTTCGTTAGGTAATTACGATACTTATATGATAAGGAATATGCCATGTGAATATGCCTCACGAGTCCACGTGAATATGCTTGGAGTATACCCGAATGCGTCAAGGTTCTTACCTCTGGACAATATTAAAAGGAAAAAAATGTGAATGAGAATATTTTATTTAATAAAGTACTATCTTTAAAAATGATGGTTTTTCCTCTCCTTATCTTAATATATATATTTATAAATATTTTAATATTATTAATATTAATATTTATAAATATTAATATTAATATTAATAATATTAAAATATTTATAAATATTAATATTTATTACTCATATTTAATTTATAGTAATTTTATAAATATTAATATAAATATTTATTACTCATATCATTATAAATATATTTGGTCATCATAAAAATGAAATAATTATTAGTATTAAATATTTTGTAGTTAGATATTTGATATTTTGTAGCTAGGTGTTAAATATATATATATATGGTTAATTGATGTCTTTGGTTTTTTGTACAGGGATATAATATCATGGGTACTCGTAATGAGGAAACTAATAATAATAATATTGAAGAAATGAGAAGTGTAACGAGAGAAAGAGTTAAAAGACAAGGATCAAATATTATGAAACAAGTAATTGAAATCGAAAGAGAGCAGAAGAGGGTAGAAAAAAATGAGCAGCGAAGATTGCGAAGACAAAATATGACTGATGAAAAAAGGGAAGAACAACGAAAGAAGGAACGTGAAAGAAAAAGGCGGCAACGAGAAAGACAAAATGAGGATGAAAGGGAAGCAGAACGAATAAATAATTCTCAAAGAAAAAGAATGAAATTTGAAGATATGGATGAGGACGAAAAGGAAGAACATAGAAGAAAAAAAAGACAAGAATATGTAACATCACATAGAAAAAGACAAATCGAAGGTCGTAGTGATCTAGGGCCAACAATTGAGGCTCATTCTCCTATAAGTATAAATCTACAAAATCATCAACCAATGGAGCAATGTGACAATGAATGTGAAATGATTTCCAATGTACCAGTGGAAGATGAAGTTATTGCACACAAAAGATTTCGTGAAAGAATTGATAAATTAGGTCATCCTCAAATGTGCCATGTGTGTGAGGAGTCATATCCTGGCATTCAAGTGGTGACTACAAAGACTGGTCCAATGTGTACAAGATGTAAACAAGAGGGTAATAAACATAGATTTTCATCACAAAATCATATGAATCCGGGGTTGCATCCTTTGATCCTTGGAAGTCTTACACAAGTTGAGGAAATGTTGATAGCAAGAGCGAGTCCAATTTTGCAGGTAATGCATTCAATAGGTGGCCAATACAAATATAGAGGACACACAATCAGTTTTCCTCAAGATGTTAAAGATGTTGCCAATAAATTGCCTCGACATATTAAAGACTTGGATTTAATGATGGTGGTGCGAAAAAAAGGTCAGCAAGGATCAAGCTATGATTTCACTGTTAGAAGGAAAAAGGTACTAGATGAATTACTTTATAAGATTCAAAATGATCCATATTATAAAGGTGTAGAAATTGATATGCATGTTGTGGACGAGTTACCGGAAAAAGCAACAAATGTGTCACATATGATTAATTCTGTTATACTACCAGATATGGACAATGACATAGACATTACGTTGTTAGAAGGTGCTCCAGGTTGTGAAGATGCTTTAGACAATTATGATACAACTTCTTTTTCTGTAAGGCCTCCAAATGCACCTAGGGAAATTGAACTTATTCGTGCATGGGCAGATAATCCTAATAGAGAAGAAAACCAACTAGATGGTGAAACTACAAATGTCATTAATTGGCCTAGAATTGGTTCATCTCCAATAAATGAGTACAATATTGAAGGGTTATTTGATATGGCATTTCCAACATTATTCCCTAAAGGAGAAGCCGATTGGTTACAAGCACGACTAAGAAACGTGCATCTTCATGAGTATGCAAAACATCTCCTCAGATTTCGTGATAATAGGTTTGGAAGACATCCTCGATTTAGATACTTTTTACTCAATATCATTATGAGACATCGTGCTCAAGCGTCTTCTGCAGTATTTGTTAAAAAAAATATGACAGAACTACCTACAACAGTTGATGAGTTACGAGAGCATTTACAAAATCTTCCTAATTCTAAAATTGCAGATAGATTGATGAGATTTGGACATGTTCTAAGAGGTACACGTGCATATTGGAGCAAATGTCATGGCGAATTATGTGACTTAGTACAACAAATTGGATCTCCTACAATATTCTTCACACTAAGTGTAGCAGATATGCAATGGCCTGATTTGCATATATTGATGCCAGGTACCTCTCCTACAGATCCAAAGCAAGCAAGAAAATGGAGACGCCAAAATGTCATTGATAATCCTCACATTGTAGCAAGTTATGCGCATTTAAGACATACATTGTTTCGAGATGAGATTTTTTCAAAATTTCATCATGCTACAGATTTTTGGTGTCGTTATGAATGGCAACATCGCGGATCTCCACATGTGCATGGGTTTCTTTGGCTAAAATATGCTCCCAATATGGACAAATTGAATTGGAATGACCCAAATCAAGTTAGATTTGCAAAAGAATACTTTGATAGATCTGTCCATGCATTCAATCCACGCAATTAATATCAAATAAAGATCCCTCTTCAACGAAACGATGATGATCATCCTTGCTTAAAGAACACTGAACAAATATTTCAATCTGATCCTATGATGGACTATGAACAACTTCTCAATTGTGTTGAGCGCCACATCACCTGCAATGAGAAGTCATGCCTTAGAAAGAAGGGTGGAAAATTGGTGTGTAGATATAAGGCACCATGGGAGCTATGCAAAATGTCAAGACTTTATGTTGATGAGGGTGGAGAAAAAATATATGAACCTAGACGAAATGATGATCGATTAAATACACATAATCGTGAAACGTTGATGATGTGGCGTGCAAATATGGATTGGAAACCTGTTCTTTCTAGGCATGTTGTGATTAACTACATAGAAAAATATGCATCAAAAGCAGAAAAAGGGTCAGAAAGCTTCCATGATATGTTGATGCGTATTTCTTCTATTCAAAATCCAAATGAACGAGCAGCACGTGCATATAGAACATTGTTGTGTGAGACTATCGTTGACAGGGATATAGGAGCACAAGAAACATGTCATATGCTTTTGGAGCTTCCTCTTAATGAATGTAGTCGTACATTCATTGTTTTGAATGTTGGGATAAATGTTTTCAAACAAGTAAAAGTTGATGAAAATAATGACCATAATGGTAATTCTCTTATTGATGCATATAGGAAGAGACCCGTGAGTATGGAGCACCTTCCGTTGATAGAAGCTTCTAGATCTTGGTCATATGACAAATGTCGCCGTGATGAGAAATGGTTACCACGAGATAATGCAGCCATTGTACGAGTATTTCCTAAGTTTCATTCAGTTCCCCCTCGCGAAAATAATAGTTTTCTTGAGTTTTGTTGGTCTGAATTAGTATTGTACAAGCCGTTCCGTGATTTTCAGACAAATATTGGTTCTAGAGATGATGATATCATACAAAATTGGGAAAATTTTTCCTATAATCCTTGGCATATTGATCATAATCCAATACCTTCAAAGGAACTAGCTCAATGTCCAGATGAGGATGAAGATGTTTTACATGTACAAAATGATTCTAAGCAACCTGTGGGAGATTATTTCAAGTTTGTATAAGAATAAGTTTATACATGCGAGCGAATTTGACATGATTGGATTTAGGGATCATGATGTTATGACAAATTGGAGCTCTAGCTTTGTTGATGAAGAGACGTCAAGACGTGCAGTGAACTTCATATCTGATAATAAAAAAGTGAATGCAATTGTTACTACTGAATCATCAAAAAAATATTCATTTGAAAGTTTAGGAGAAAAGCAAAAAATAGCATTTAATGTAGTTTTTGATCATTACAAAGGAGATGACAAGGAAGAACAATTGCTTATGATTATCGAAGGGACAGTAGGTACTGGAAAGTCTTACTTGATTGGTGCAATAAAACAAAGGCTTGAAAATGACTCTCTTCCTCATAAGAGCCCATTGCTTCTTTTGGCCCCTACTGGTGTTGCAACATTCAACATATCTGCATCAACAATACACTCTGCTCTTTATATACCAGTAAGGAACTTCATTGATTTACAAGGGTCACGTTTGCTTACCTTACAGGAGGAGATGAAACATGTTAAGTACATTCTTATTGATGAGATGAGTTTTATAGGGAGAAATTTGTTGACACATATTGATTGTCGACTTCGCCAAGCTTTTCCTCACAAAAAAGAAGTCTCGTTTGGAGGTATATCAATTATATTGGTTGGTGATTTGGGACAACTACCTCTTGTTATGGATAGACCTGCATATGCATGTGAAGGTCATGCAAAAGAATTATGGAATTTATTCACAACTGTTGTAACTCTTGATACAGTATACAGGCAAGATGGACAGAGCAATGATCAAAGATTCTTTCATCATTTATTAATGAACGTTAGATATGCGATTACAACAATAGAAGATTGGAAAGTACTAATGACACGTACAGATTCCAATTTGGATGCTTCAACAAAAGAGTCATTTAATAAGGCTACACATTTGTTCGCAACAAATGATGATGTGCACAATCGCAATAAGCGTTGCTTGGTATCCCTAAATCACCCTGTTGCACGTAGTCTTGCTACAAGATCAAATAACAACAACAACATGGAAGCAGATGAGGAAAATTTGGATAATGAGGTCCTTCTTGCTGTTGGAGCTAGGGTTATGCTAACTTCAAATTTATGGACTAATGCAGGACTTGTCAATGGTGCTCTTGGAGTAGTTGAAGATATTGTGTATAATCTTGGAACATCACCTCCTAATCCTCCTACATATGTTTTAGTAAAATTTGATAACTATGTCGGAGTTGCGTGGGATGAATTATTCCCTCATACTGTTCCTATTATACCTATTGAAAGAGGCAATAATAGACAAATTCCATTGCGACTTGCTTGGGGATTAACAATTCATAAGTCCCAGGGATTGACACTAGAAAAGGCAACTATTGATATTGGAAGGACAGAGCGACAAGGTCTCACTTTTACTGCAATATCTCGAGTTAAATCTTTGGATGGTCTTCGATTTCAACCACCATTTCCATATGATCGATATGAAAAGATGGCAAAATGTGCCGGTGTTTCTAAGAGAAAAGAAGAAGAAGTCAGGTTAAGGCTAAATACTAAATAAATTATGTATTTTTCATGTATTTTTCAATATATTCTTCATATCACTTTTCAATGATATGATAAGTGTATTTGTTATTTAATATATTAATTAATTCATTTTTATGATTACCAAACATATTTATATTAATAACATTTGTTAGAATTTGTATTTCTAATCTTCAAAATTTCAAAGTATGATGTACATCTCAAAAATACACAAAAATTTTAATAATCTGAAAAATGTGACGTTGATGCCTCCGACTGGAACCAGCCTAGATCCATCTTACTTTGGATCTATCATGCGCCGAGAGGGATCAAATCTCTCGAGGTGAAAACCTTTCCTCAAGTTTTGCACTCAAAAAATAGGTTTGCACCTCGAGAGATTTGATCCCTCTCGGCGCATGATAGATCCAAAGTAAGACGGATCTAGGCTGGTCAATAGTCCTAAAAGGGAGATAATAACCTTCGACATACTTCTATAGACAGAGTATTCTAGTGGGCTAGCTAGCCTCTGGATCTTGCCCTCTCTTCAGAGGTGATATATCCAGTAAATTCCCCTGCATTCAATCTCTGGAATAGATCCAGTTGTTGATTTTTAATGTTTTCTTGAAAAAGGATTTTCATTTGTCGGATTCATGCGCATTTCCTGATTTGGGACATTACAGATTAAATCCCTGAGTTGAGGATATGATCCACAAAATTCTGAACTGAAAGTTGGAGTGTAGGGAGCTCTAAGTGACTCCTCCCTAATTACATTGAAACAAATTTATTTGACTTTGATGATTACATTTACATCATGAATCTACCCCTAGGTAACTTATCCACATCATAATTACATTTACCATCCTCAATTACATAGGTAAAACCATCATTTTCAAGATAAAAGCCAAGTTTTCAATAAAAATTCAAAAATATCAGCAAACTATCAAATGCGCTCTCTTTACCAGGCACATCCTCCCTTTGTCAAACATGCCCTCCATCTTGTAGGCTAATTTTGACTGGGTTTTAGGCTTCCAAATTGGCTCCAAGGTAGCTTGTTGGAAATCCCATCAAGTCTAATTTTTGGATATGCATTCAGTTTTAAAAATTAAGCTCATTTTCTTTTTCAAAACTCAATCCACCTAAGACTGCTTAGTGCGCAGCGCCAGGGCCAAAAATGAGGTAGAAACATGATTTTTGCTACTTTTTTGACATTTTGACCCACTTGTTTTGAAAACCAATACTGGAAAAGTGGTTTTCTGAGATTTATTTACCATTTTACATCCAATGGTGGTGGCCTTCTAGTCAAAAAATGGCTCAAAAAATAGCGCAGTGCCAAGGGCATTGCACATTTGACACTTTTCTCTGTCACATGGCTGTCCAAAAATAAAATAAAAAGATAGAAATTGAAAAAATGACCCAAAACCTTTCAAAATTGGTGAAGTTAGTTTTGATGATGTGGCTAGGCTTGGAGTGAAGTCTCTGCAAGTATATCCAATTTCCTTTTCTCATTTTTCATGGTCGAAGACTCAATTTTTGTATTGGCTCTTTTGAGCTTGGCCATTGCAATTTTGTCCTTTTGGGCATAGTGTTTGACCTTCCTCCTCAGTATTTCATTGTCTCTGTTTTCCCTCTCCAAAACATTCTCCATGTGTTGGTTAACTCTATCAAGCCATGGCTCTCAGTTTTAATTGAATACCATTGCAAGTTGTTCATTGAAGGTTATTTTATCAGCAAGCTCAGCCTCTTTTTGCCTTTCTAGTGATAGAGCTCTTTTCAGCCCTCTAGTTCTAGGTCTGCCTCTTGGTGCTTGTTCTTCTTTTTATTCAAGTAAAACATGCTTTTCAAGTGTCTCTTCTAACAAAACCTTGGCTTTTTCTTCTTCCCTTTGAGCTGTGATGTATTTGACCTCATCAATGACATGCTTTGTCTTCAACTGTCGGTTCTCCTACGCAAGGAAGTTTATGGCAAATTTGGACCTGTCAAGATTAGTTTGGAGCTCTCTAATTTTGGCATCCTTCCGCTTGATTACTATATGGATGTCCTTATCATCATCATGCTCATCTAGGTCAACAAGGTTAAAATCATGTTATGTTTCATGGAGGTCCTCCTCATCATGAATGACTACCTCATGTACATCCTCCTCTACCATATTTTCTTTCCCCTTTTGCACCTGCTTTGTTGGTGAAGAAGGTAGAGCCCCTTCCACAATTTGTGGAGAAAAAACCTGCCTATGACCCCTCTGGTATGTTTTTTCCAATGGATCTATCTCAGCCACATTAGCCTTCTTAGGCTCATTGATCTCATCTCTGCTAGGTGACCCAATCTCAATGTGTGATGGAGATGATGGTGATGAAATAAGTGAAGGGGACTGATTTGAAGATGATGAATGAACTGTGGGCTGAGATGGAGGAATGCATGTGGTAGGATGAGATGATGAAGGTACATTTTGGGCATGTTGAATAGGTGGAGTAGTGAATATGTCATTAGCTATAATTGAACTCCATGGAATTTTCAATTGTTTGATGTGATGGAGGACTATGATTTTGATGAGGGATTCATGGAAAATATTGTTCATTTTGTGTTCATACTCTCTCTTCTGGAAAATAAATGTCATCTTATCAATACTCTGGAAGAGGTAGTAGGGTATGTTGAGCATCTTTACCCTATTGAATTGAATAAGTAGCCGGATGTGGTAGGAATACAACCTAGAAAATATACCTTCACATGAAAATTATTTCATGATGATCTTCATCATGGGAGCATATCTCTCCAAGAGGTAAGAGAAAGGAAAAAACCTCTTTCTCTCATTCTTGTACCTAGGTTTGATGAAAGGCTCATAATAATGCTCCTACAAGTCTTTTTGTTTGAACTATTTCTCCCCCACATTTGGGATCCCGATGGTAGCTGAGATGATGGTGGTTGACACAGTGAAAGTGAAACCAGCTAGAGTAACTTGGTTGTCATGGATATTAGAAATGAAAAGTCTGGTCAACATAGCATGGTGTTGGACCTTCTGAATTTTCTCACAAAACTCAAAACATCCAATATGTTTGAAACATGTCACAGTCATAGGAGATGCCAATATTTCCCTAGTATTTGTTGGCTCTAATCTGAGTATTCTTCCCACTTTGTGTGGCCTCTTCTCCTCTATTTCTTCTCCCTCACTATATGGTATGTTTTATTCTTCTTCCATCATGTCTTAGTGTCAAAACCCTAGGGAGGTATGATGATGGTGGAATGTGAATCTTAGGAATAGGGAATGGGATAGGGTGATTGAGGGGGATGGGGGTGGGGATTTATGAGTTAAGGAATATGACAGGGAGTAGGGATGTAGAGGGGTTTGGAATAGGGAATTAATTAAAGGTGTAGGGAATTGGGAGCCTAGGAAAATAGTGTACCTAGGGCTTAGGGTTTTAAGGAAATGAAGGTTTAGGGAAAGGGAATGTCAATGTAGGGATTTTGGAAAGGGTATATTGCAATGTGGTAAGGGTATGTTAGTGTTGGGCAGTGAAACTGAACTGTAATTAGGTATTTGAGGAATAATAGGGTTTTAAATGAAGAAAGAAACCAAATTTTCTTTAAAAAACTTCACACAACACAAAATGATTTGATGGAGAAGAGGAATGAAGTAATGGTAGCTTACTTTATTGTTGGAGGCTTGAGGAACCACTGCTGAGAGATTGAGGGTGATTTTGTGAAGTTTGGAGGCCCTTCTAGCAATTGTTGAGGAATATGGGCAAACGCGCAGCGCCACAAGAAAGCACACCCTCTCTTTGGCAGGCACGTAGTGCAAAAATCAGGTGTGAATTTCCTAAGGCAGGCATGCAGCGCCACAAGCAAGTGCACAACGCAACACACAGGTGTGTCGTCCCTTTGGAAAACGCGCAGCGCCTCCCTTGTTTTGCTAATTTCACCTAAAAAATTGAAAACCTTGATATGCTTGAGGATGCTTGATGGTAGTAAGAGACAAATGAAGTCTCTTTTGATGTCATGAAGGATCTTATATTTGATTTAGATTGATCTTTGATTCGAAACCCACTTTCTAATATTTCAATTTCACCTTTGAAAACTTTAGAAAATACCCTTTACACTTTGACTTTTTTCTTTGCAGGTTGATGATGCTAGAGTAGGCACTCTTTACATCACTTTTTTTGGTGTTCAGTTTGGTATATGGATTTGAATTGGCAGCTTGGGAATAGTACTTGTTACATATAATGAACATAAAATTACATTTTTTAAAAAAATTACATCTCTATTTTTTGAATAAAATTACATTGCAAAATAGAAATCATAATCTTGAAAGAAGAATTATAACTTTGGAAATCTTCCTTGGAGATGATATTTCATGTTGGAGAATCCTCTTTAGATGATAAATGAATATTATTTGGATCAATATCATACTTTTTCTGACCTTATGCAAATTAAATGATGTTTTATTTGGACCTTGGAAAATGAAACCTAGTGACCTAATGGGACCTTGAATGAACAGACTCCATGGTGAATTGACTGACATAATGACATGATGAAATCTACTTTAATGACTGATGTATCCTCAACAAGACATGCAGGTGGGCCATAAAATATGATTTTTTTACGGAGAGTGAATTTTTATGACTAGGGCTACCATCAATGAGTGAATTTTTTACATGACCTAATGGAATGATTAAAAATTTCTGAGTGAGACTCCTAAAATGATATGAAAAGAGTATTTTTTTTATCATTGATGGTAGTATGAAAATACTGACACCATCATTGGCCTTATTGGAGATGATATATCCAAAAGAGGTGTCAAGAACCACGAAAATCTGGATTTTATAGATCAGTGCCTCTTCCATTGGGCCAATATGGTCAAAAAATCAAACTGAAAAACTTGACTAAATGCTAACAACTCAAATGACACTAGCTAACTTTGAACTATCTTGAAATTGACTAAAAAAATGACTCAATACTTGACTTACTTGATTGAAAACTACACTTTTTGAAAATGGAAGAAAATCAGTAAATCTCCATGGCCTTCACTTCTGACTCTGAACTCTAGTGACTCACTACTTCACACTTGAAAAAAATGTAACTGATATTTACAATGAAATATAAAACTGATCGAGAAATTTGTTTCAGAAAATATAAGGTTTCTGGAGCCTACCATTAACTGGTCCTCCTAAACATTACTATCCATTCATCTATTCAAGAAAATAAGCATTTTGTCCCCGACAAGTTGAAATCTGATATGGACCTTTCCATAAATTCTCAAATTTACCATGCTTACCCTTCTCTTCATTCCCGGTATGATACCCAAATTGAGTTCATGTTGGGTTGCTTCAATGGTCAACTTGGAGTAACTATTTCAAACCAACTTGTAACTGGAAATTAGCATTTCCAGTCTGAGAGGGCTCTCTCAAAAGGATAAAGGATATTCAATGAATAAATTGAAAGCAGATGGCTAACTCTGAATTGGATTGAATGTTGTTGTTTTTGTGTAGGTGAAAGATGTAAACTAATAACTACCATTGGGATTATGGAATCAATATGAAAACTAAGTCACAAGTCAAGTTATCTCATGGAAGCTGAGGCAATTGTATTCTTATAAAACCACACATGAAGGACAAAACAAAAATATATATGCATGCAGGAAGTTGGAGCATGTCACCATGAATTCCAAGTGATTATACATAATAAAACTAATAAATATTGACATTTATAGCAAACTAGGAGTATACAGGAAGTTGGAGCATGTATCATGAATTCCAAGTGATTATACAAGTAGAATACTGGAGATAAAGTAAAATATTGATAGAAAAAACATACATAATAATACAGAGAATAATCTCAGGTCTGAAATAGTCTGCTACAACTATATACTACTGATATCAAAATATTACAACAGTGGTAGTGTCAAGTAACCGTCTCCCCACCCTTTCAAACTCTTTCCTCTCCCTTTATAACCCAGACCGCCCTCTTAAAAATGTGACACCTGTCAAAAACAAATTGTACAACAAGTTGTTTGCCACAAAGCTAAACTTTTCAAATGTGACAACTAATGATACTTGCAAAGGCTGAAAAAGTTAATGGCAAAGAGGAGCTTGGGTGATTTGTTTAAGGAATGACATTCGAATGTGGAGAGAATGATGACAAATGAGGGAGTGAAAATAAATGATGGGTGGTATTTACGCTTTTTCATGCTTGGATGATTATGAAAATAAATTGTATGACCTCACTTTTACCCTAAACCACTAAATACTTGACATGTCATCATCCCATTCATTTTTTCAGAAAAACATGATTCTACAATGTTCTCAGTTATAAATTTGAAAGATTTGCTACAGAATGATCAGGTGATTCTGCAGCAAGAATCACCTGTTTTGCATAAAATTCGTTGTGAAATCGTGAAAAATTAGACATGTGACTAAAAACAAATTTTAAACCAAAGCATGTGAACCTAAAGTGAAACTTGATAGATATGATTGAGATGACATGACTAATGAAGTGTTTTGGACTTAGGATAAAGACTTATTTCATGATTTTTTTTTTATCAATTTCATGGACCAACCTTATGGGACAGATGAAACCTAGATGAGTGACCCTAATCAAAAATTAAAAATTTATGTGTGATAACAATGGCTCCACTAGGGATGGTGTGCCCCTGTGGTACCACAAAGAACATGTAGTTCCAGTTCCATCCTTGTTGAAAATAAAACTTCTATAATTCACAAAGCCTTCTTCAAACTCTTATGGCCTTCTCCTCAGGCTCAAGCTTGATGATTACTGATGAGAAACAAAATATGTACATACTAAAAAAATTCTTAGACTACTTGAGCTTATTCACACAAAATCCTACCTATCATAACACCTACAATTTTCATGTTTGATTCAAGCGACATGAAACTTCCAATAATACCAGTCAATGAGTTGATCTGATACCTGAACTCCTTGATTGTGCTTAAACCAAAAGAAAACTATATTCTGAAATGATAAAGGTAACAGAAGATGGGTCTGTTTTTCATAGTGAAAAAATAATTGAAAAGTTGGACTATAGAACTCTTCCATGTAATCAGCTATGGTATCACAGAAGACATAATTTATTGATATCCCTTTTAAACTCTTAGTGACAAATTGATCCTAGATATCCTTTTCATTTTCTTCATCAAGGCTGAACCTCGATTCCAACTCTACAATATCAAGCTCATAACCATATTCTTCCTATATCTGCAAGTCAATTGGTATAACAATTTCCTCCTTTTTTGGATAAGGAAGACTTTCCAAGAATTGTTTAGGATCTTGGAAATCATATGATTCAATCTAAACATCCAATAGTTCAAAATCATTTTCTAATCTTTCAGCAACTAAAACGAGAAAACAAATTTTATTTTTAGGTGTGATTCGACTGGATTTCAAACAACATAATACTATGTTGAGAAATGTTCATCTATCTGAAATTATGCTAACTCATCCCTTATACTTTGTAACATTTCATCATATAAAGGATTTTCCACATACCCTATCATCTTGGATCACCATCAATGTTCTAGAATCTGGATTCTTCCCCAGTGAAGTCGCTTTGAACTTTGAACCTATGAATCTTGAACAGTGGAGTCGCCAGGTGAATGGTACAACCTTCCTATGTTTGGCTTCTATTCACCATCAGAAGTCAAATCTGAACCTTGCCATTCTTCCCGGAGAAAATTTACACCTTCGTTCCCCGACAACGGCGCCAAAATGTTATCACCAAGTTGATTTCATGTTGGATTGCTTCAATGGTCAACTTGGAGTAACTATTTCAAACCAAATTGTAACTGGAAATCAGCCTTTCCAGTCTGAGAGGGCTCTCTCAAAAGGATAAAGGATATTCAATGAATAACTTGAAAGCAGATGGCTAACTCTGAATTGGATTGAATAACTACCATTGGGCTTATGGATTCAATATGAAAACTAAGTCACACGTCAACTTATCTCATGTAATCTGAGGTAATTTTATTCTTATAAAACCACACATGAAGGAAAAAACAACAAGATATATGCATACAGGAAGTTGGAGCATGTCACCATGAATTCCAAGTGATTATACATAAGCAAAATAATAAATATTGACATTTACAATAGACTAGGAGTATACAGGAAGTTGGAGCATGTAATCAAGAATTCCAAGTGATTATAAAACTATAATACTAGAGATAAAGTAAAATACTGATAAAACAAACATACATAAGAATACAGAGAATAATCTCATGTCTGAAATAGGCTACTGCAACTATGTATTACTGATATCAAAATATTACAATAGTGGTAGTGTCAAGTAACCATCTCCCCACCCTTTCAAACTCTTTCCTCTCCCTTTACAACCCAAACTTCCCTCTTAAAAATGTGACACCTATAAAAAACAAATTGGACAACAAGTTTTTTGCCACAAAGCTAAACTTTTCAAAGGTGAAAACTAACTGATACATGCAAAATCTGAAAAGTTAATGACAAAGAGGAGCTTGGGTGATTTGTTTAAGGAATGAAATTTGAATGTGAAGAGAATGATGAAAAATGAGGGAGTGGAAAGCAATGATGGGTGGTATTTACACTTTTTCATGCCTGGATGATTATGAAAAACAATTGTATGACCTCACTTTTACCCTAAACCACTAAATACTTGACAGGTCATCATCCCACTCATTTTTGCAAAAAAACATGATTCTGCAGCATTCTCAGTTATAAATTTGACAGATTTTCTATAGAATGATCAGGTGATTCTGTAGCGAAAATCACCTATTTTGCATAGAATTCACTGCGGAATCATGAAATATCAGACATGTGGCTAAAAACAAATTTTAAACCAATGCATGTGAACCTAAAGTGAAACTTGATAGATATGATTGAGATGACATGACTAATGAAGTTTTTGGACTTAGGATAAAGACTTATTTCATGAATTTTTTTATCAATTTCATGGACCAACCTTATGAGACATATGAAACCTAGATGATTGACCCTAATCAAAAATTAAAAGTTTGTGTGATAACACTTGGCATCCTAGCAGAGTACCACATCTCATATCTTGAAGTTGTATTCCTTAGTTTTCCGATCATAAATCTTCTTTATCCTATCATGAAGTTTTGAAGTATTCTGAAATACTTCATCCCTTTTCTGTTGAAGGTGTATCATTTGATTAATATGATGATGTATGTAATTTTCCTCAGTCCATGATTCTTGCAGAAATTTCATTACCGGAACTTCTAATGATGAAGGAAACATAGTATCGACACCATAAACAACTTGAAAAGGAGACATGCCAATATAATTTTTATTACTCGCCTGATCTACGCACAATGCATTAATCAAATTATTATACCAATTCTTTTTATTCACTTCTAACATCTTCTTAATGATATTGATCAACGACTTATTAGAGGACTCCGCCAATCCATTAACTTGCGGGTAGTAGACTATAGAGTTTCCCAACTTAATGTTGTATCTGTCACAACACTCATTCATCTTCTTAGACTTGAATTTTGTCGTGTTATCTGTGATAATATTAGTAGGACAACCAAAACAGGACAAAATATTAGTTTCTAAAAACTGAATGATGACAGAATATGTTTCTTACCTGGTCGGGATTGCTTCAATCCATTTTGTAAAGTAGTATATGGCTGTCAATATCCACGTGTTCTGAGCAGATGATGCTGGGTGAATTTATCCTATGAAATCTTGGCCCCACCATTGAAATGGTGCATGGGATGAAATAGGTTGAAGAGGCAACTAGAGAAGCTTTCTCTTACACTGAAAAACTTTGCATTCATGGTAGCTCATTACTGCTTTGTAAAAATCTACAAAAAGTGTCGGCCAATAATATACTTCTCTCAATATTTTATTGTTCATGGTCTTCCAATATAGGTGGCCCCCACAATATCCTTTATGGAAATCATTCATCACTTCCTTACATTCTTCTTCGACCAAACAGTTCAGCAACACACCTCCGGGATCCTTCCAGTAAAGTGCATTTTCCAGTATGCAATACTTTGAAGCTTTGAGTTTCAAAGATCTGCCTTGATTCTTAGTCATGCCTACAGGAGGGTTTAGGTGTTGCAAAACATAAACAATATCATAATATCGTGGAGATGACAAAAAGATATTGGATACCTGAATGAGATTCACTTCTTCTTCATTTTTGGACAAAGCTGAAATAAAATTGATGTCAAGGGCATGAATATTTGACTCAGACATGAGCTTGGCTAAGCCTCGACCTTTGATCAGCTCTGTGCACTTTATCTCAAGGTCATACTCCAATAAAGCTTCTATCTGTTTTCCTCTCCTACCTTTTGGGTTTGTCTGCATGAGAACTTCTTTCACAGTTGCATTAGGTACATACGCAAGAGTGTGTGAATGTAATATGTAAACTCTAAAATCTTTCAGCGCTTTAACCAAATCCAGAGCCTGTTTCTCTATGATGTTGTAGTGAAGGGTTGCATCTCTGATATTGTGACTAAAAAATGAAATTGGTAGCTCTGCTTTGTCCCTTTTTTGCATCAAGACTGTTGCCATAGTGTACTCGGAAGAAAATGAAAATATTATGAAATCACTAGTATAATCAGGACTTATCAAAACCGGGGCAGTAGTCAAGGAAAACTTAACTGAATGGAAATATTTCCGGGCATCTTCAGACCACTCCACATCACTATATTTCTTCAACGTGTTTGTGAATTCTCTAAGATGCTCTGCTAAATTAGGAATGAATCTACGTAAAAAAATCATCTTACCATTGAATGCTTGTACTTCATTTTTTATGTGAGGCAAATAACTTTGCTGAATTTCTTGAACATGGAAGGGACAATCCGGATCCCATACTTGGAGATGACGTGACCAAGGATTTTACCTAACTCCATAGAAAAAAATCTTTTATTTGGGTTGAGATATATCCCAAACATCCTGCATCTTTCGAAAAAAATTCTCAAACGGTGAAAATGTTCATCATCAGAATGTGAAAAAATTGTCAAATCATCTAAGAAAACATATTTTTCATTGGCGAATGTTATGTCCATGGCACACTATAAGGTGGCCCCTGCATTTTTTAAACCAAATGGCATTTTTGCATATTTAAAGTTGCCCCACGGTGTATTAAATGTTGTCTTGTCCTGATCATCTTCATGCACAAGAATTTGGTTGTAGCTTGAATAACCATCCAATAGTGATGTTGGGGCAAAGTGATTGTATGTCGTTTAATTTGCAACCCGGGGGTTTCGTAAGCTTGTGAAGCATGTGTGCACTGTATGTGCTAGAAATTATCTTCCAGTTTATATCAATCTAACTACAAAATAACAAAAACCAATTTATCTAATCTATGAAATCAAATAATGAAAATAAAATTCAATTAACCTATGAAATCAAGTAACGAAAAGAAAGAAAACAAATTCAAAAGAAAATATAGCGCGCAATTACACTTGCAGGAATTGAAATTTTAATCAAAGAAAGAATTTCAAAACATGTAAAGGAAAACAACTAATATATATTTAGTTACTCCACCATTCAATATGAAGTGTCACCTTCTTGAGATGATGTTAAGTAACCAACTATACTTAATGATCTAGAAAAGAAAGTAAAGTATGCAAAGGGAAAAACTCAATAATTGCATGAATTAAATATTCAATCATTCAGTCTAG
The DNA here is from genome assembly GCA_034641835.2 of Pinus albicaulis. Taxonomy (NCBI): domain Eukaryota; kingdom Viridiplantae; phylum Streptophyta; class Pinopsida; order Pinales; family Pinaceae; genus Pinus; species Pinus albicaulis. The sequence goes on along the minus strand of CM076584.1, from coordinate 124,165,553 downwards.
AAATATGTTAAAATCAACTTCTTGGAATGACGTTTAGGAACATTAGTGATGCAATTAAATGTGGATCTAAAGAAAATGTAAAAATCATGTAAAGTTAACTCATGTATGTTTTGATTTACTCCAACATTCAATATTAAGTATTAACCTCTTGAGATGTTGTGTAATAAATCAATTATACCTTAGTTTCTAAGTTCCTAGAAACCAAGTAAAATGTGCAGAGGAAATAAAACTCAATAACTGTATGAATTAGACATTCAATTATTTAGTTCAAAATTATCTTCTTGAAATTACCTTTGAGAACATCCATTGACACAATTAATTGATAATTATATTCTAAGAAAGTAGATGACAGAACATGAAAGGAAACTAAATAACTGTGATCTCTATTGCCTCAAACTTAATCCAATTGGAAAATAGATAAATCTTTCCTATTGAAATTTTTTTAGAAAAGAAAAGATTACACAATCATTCTAAAACTAATAATAAGAAAGCAAATAAACTTTAGTCTATAAAAGCAAGTAAATCTCACACATTTTAGGCAGCTGATCTAAAAGTATGAGAGATGGTAAATCGAGATGCTCCACATGTATGCAAAACCAAATCAAAATGAAGAAACATTCATGAGTAAGGTACCACAATATAATTTTGTATTCAAAGCTTGAACATAACTCCAATTTTACCCATGATCTGATAGGAGAAAGCTTCCCCTATTTATACAAAAGATAATAAGCTATTTCATTAAAGAGAGTCCATGAATCTCTCCCTATATCTCTGGAGTTACAATCCAAATAGGAAGTGATAAGGCACATGTCTTCTTAGAGTCACAATACAAATAAGAAATGAGACACATAGCCTTATGATCCCATGATATTCTCCATCAAAATTCAAATTTGGCCTTAGGAAGCCACATAAGAGTATTTTGGAAACTTCTTTTTGACCTACACATGGAAAAAACTCATTCCACTTGTTAGGTATAAGTATGTGCATATTATATTTTAATTTTTAACCACAAATTCACTTAAAAATACTAGGAATTAATAAAGTTTGGAAAAACATAAATGTAACCCAATAGTGGTAATGGTAAGGTAAATGTAATGAAATGGAGTGGAGTGAAGGTGATAGTATGGAAATGTAAGTGAAAATGTAATAGAAGTGAATGACAATTTCAAGGCCCAACATACCCCCCAACTGAAGCTATTGCATGTCCTTATGCAATCTATTACATTAATTCTTTTTGATCCTTTGAGCTTTGGCTTAACTTTGTATGATATCATTTGATAACTTTATACTTCTGCAAAGTCTTTTAGTTGAATTGCAACATGGTTGGTTCTTGTGTTTCAACCATATTTTGTTGTTGCATTCAATTTTGATCTTTGAACTTTGCATAATGATAATTTGATTATTGTTTCAAAGTATATATTTATTGGATTGTATCATGGTTGGTTCTTGTGTGACAACCATGACTATGTTTGCATTCAATTATCTTTTAAGTACTTTTGAAAAGCCATTGTATGCTCGTAATAGTTAATATCTTTCGAAAGTATGTGGGATTTTGAATGTGATATGCATGTGGAAAAATGAGAATATGAATGTATCCCCCGCCGCCTCCCCCCCCCCCCCCCCAAACTGATGGTATTGGCAATTTTATGAAATGAGGAAAAGAAGTGTTTTTTCCAAAAATTATCATTCTAGCTTTTCAAGGAATTTTATGGTAAAAATTTAGAAAATGACATACGTTAACTTACCCTTTGAAAATTGATGAGTTGCATGTGTGGTGGTTGCAAAATTCCGATCATAATCTTCTTCATGTGTTGTACAAGTTATGGATAAAAGAGTCAAGATGAATTTTTATTTCTTATACTAAAACTACCGAATTTGCTGCGAAATGATGATGATTCTGCAGTCGTTCTTTGATTCTGCAGTTGTATAATGGTGCTGATCTGTTGTGGCTGCATATCTTCTTCATTTGCTTAAAATTTTTGAAAATGATAGTCTTCATGTCTCCAAAACACGTTGGATTAAGTCCTGCTATGTGAATAGATGTTCTGATGTTGAACATAGCAGGAAATTGTTGATTTAGTGGCCATTAATGGATGTCACTAGTCAACACAAGAACTCTCACCATTGATGACAATGAGAGTCAAGATTCCCAAACACATCTTGCTAGGTACGAATAATTTTTTTGTTGTCGAGTACCTAGAAGATCTGATGAACAAGGGACATTAATGTATTCCCATTGTGAGCCAACAAAAAGACTTTCCATTAAGGCATGCAAGCCTCAAGGTGTTTTTGCAAGGATTTTAGACTCAAAGGACTATGGACTCAATATTTTGCATTGAAGCAAGGTTTATTTGCGAAATGAAAAGGATAGGAGAAGGAAAATGGAAATGGATGATGAAAATGAAAAATGACAATGGGAAATAAGTATTTAAGTGAGCTTTTTGCTTTTATTTGTGGGTTAGGAGTAGACAAAATGTAATGGAAAGTGTATGTGAAAAAAATGAACAACTGACTCTTGCTTGGAAAATAAGTATGGCTTACTTTGAATTGTTTGGTTGGATTTATAATTCAAAAGGGAGGAAAGGTAATGGTCTTGATGGATATGGACATAGACTTGTTCTTATGTTTCTCATGAAATTGGTCCTTTGAAGACCAATTGTGTGTGCAATTGGTTTCCTTCAATGATCATTCGATCATCCCAAACCTGCAAAAAAAACTTGGCATAAAGAACTTAAGTGTGTTCAAAAAGAAATGGCCAATTCCTCTCTGATACTTACACAAAAATTTGAATGTCAAATGAAATAGATTAAGGAAAATCAAAAGTGTTATATTTAGTCCAATTCATAATATTGATAACAATCCATTTTTATGAAATAACTATGAAAAATAAATCAACTCCCTGTTATTGGATGACTTCATGAATGTGCTCAGTAATATGATTGGCATAACAAAGATTCGTTGTATTCTGCAAGTTAAAGCTTCGTAGAAAAATACACAGCATCAAAAATTTTAATGTCAAATATTGAGAAATCATTTAAATAATCTTCCAATTGTTCTGCAAATCATTACTAAATCTGTCAAATTGAATCGTCATCTGTGTTGCAATTTTATTTTATTTTAATTTTATTTTTATATAGGATAATGTTTTTGGAGATTTCAGGATCCCAATTAAATCTAAAAATAAAAGTAAAAAAATATAATGATGCAACTGATGGATGATCTATTATGTTGGAAAAATGGCAAGTGGAATTGAGCATGTAAAATTTGCCACAACTTTCTCAATTGATTTTTTTTATTATTATTTATTTTTTAATCATGAGACACATGTGTCTAAAATAAAATTTATTAAATCAAATTGGACTCTTAGACCACATGCCATGTGGAGCAGTGTTTTTTATTAACTTGAATTCTTTTGCTTTCAACTTGCCATGTTTAAACAGTTCAAAACAAATCGTTTTTTCCTCACACAATGTGCAAAATGGACCTCAGAAGAACCCTGAATTTCTCCCAAATGGCTGCGAAATCCAAAAAATTCCTTAAAAGTCACCTAATTTACCCCATTCTTGAAAAAACCCATGTTTTATTTTTTCCTAATTCGCCTTGTTTTGCTCAGGAAATGCATTTTAAAATTGGGTGTTTTTAACAGTTACGCGTTTCTGGCAATTTCGTTTTCTGGCAATTACTTCTACAACAAACTAAAATTGTTGTGGTTTGATTTTTTATTTGCAGGTTTTGATGTGTAATGGCTTGTCTCTCACAGAGAATTTCATATCGATCTCCCTCATTCCAATTACCTGTAATGGAACCTGCAATCTTCTCTTCATCAACAGTGTCTTCATCTGATACACTTTCATTATCTGTCTCTGCAATTGAATCTGCAATCTTCTCTTCATCAGTAGTTTGCAATATTCTCTTCATCAGCAGTTTCTTCATCCGATACACCTTCATTGTCTGTCTCTGCAACTTTTAAAATCAATTTCTAATAATTGCTGCTTGAGGAATATTGAATATGGAAAAGAGAAGGTTCATTTTTTTATTGCAGTGCATGGGTCTTTGCGTGGATTGAAGGCCTGCACATATGCATAAGGCGAAACCAAAGGTTAGCCTCATGCATATGCGTGGGCCTCCTTTCCATGGGAAAAATTATTATTTATTATTATTATTATTATTATTAAAGAAAAATTGCGCACATGCAATTCAATAAATCAGAAAAAGATTGAGAGGGTGCAAAAAATAAAAAAATTGTAGAACCGATAAAAAAAAAAGGATCTTGACTCAAACGACAATTTTCAATAGAATTGTAGATCAATTTCCAGCAAAAAATTTAACGAATTTTTGAATTTTAATTTTTAAATTGACTGATCTGATTTTCTAATCTTCTAGGTCGCAATGAGGCATGGGAAGAGAGCATACAAGTCAGTTTCATCAAATAAATTCATATTTTCACACACAAATTTTATTTCTGATGGTGATAAAAACAAATTGATTCTTACTGCGTCACTGAAATTTATTCAAAATGAATTAATCAACGTTGATTATTATTTTTTTGAAAACAAAATTTAAAAAATTTCTAAATTTCTAACTTTTTATTTTTATTTTTCCTATCGATCTAAAAAAAAACATATTTTTATTTTATTTTTAAGTATATTCATGCTTCCAATGAAGCCATTTACGGTTATAATATTTGAAATATTCATATCCAAACTTGAAAAATATACCTGATTGTTTGTAAGGATATGAAAAATCGTCTTGATCTTTTGATTTGCCGCAAGGATATCTTGAAGAATTGATGAATGTTGTGGTGCAATCGCTTTTTGATACCATTCCTCAATGTAGTCTTTGGGTTTCATTCTAGATCTTTTGTCCATAAATGGCTAGTAAAAACTAAAAAAATAAAATAAAATACACTCTATACTGAAAGCTAGTTCCTATGCACACTTTCCTGGCAACAGCGCCAAAATGTTGGGGCAAAGTGATTGTCTGTCATTTAATTTGTTAACTCGAGGGTTTCGTAAGCTTGTGAAGCATGCGTGCACTATATGTGCTAGAATTATCTTTCAGTTTAGATCAATCTAACTACAGAATAACGAAAACCAATTTATCTAATCTATGAAATCAAATAATGAAAATGAAATTCAACTAACCTATGAAATCAAGTAACGAAAAGAAAGAAAACAAATTCAAAAGAAAATATAGCGCAATTACACTTGCAAGAATTGAAATTTTAATCTAAGAAAGTATTTCAAAACATGTAAAGGAAAACAACTAATGTATATTTAGTTACTCCACCATTCAATATGAAGTGTCACCTTCTTGAGATGATGTTAAGTAACCAACTATACCAAATGATCTAGAAAAGCAAGTAAAGTATGCAAAGGAAAAATTTCAATAATTGCATGAATTAAATATTCAATCATTCAGTCTAGAAATATGATAAAATCAACTTCTTGGAATGACCTTTAGGAACATTAGTGATGCAATTAAATGAGGATCTAAAGCAAATGTAAAAAGCATGTAAAGCTAACTAATGTATGTTTTGATTTACTCAAACATTCAATATGAAGTATTAACCTCTTGAGATGTTGTGTAAGAAATCAATTGTACCTTAGTTTCTAAGTTCCTTGAAAGCAAGTAAACTGTGCAAAGGAAAGAAAACTCAATAACTGTATGAATTAGACATTCAATCATTTAGTTCAGAATCATCTTCTTGAAATTACTTTTGAGAACATCGATTGACACAATTAATTGATAATTCTATTCTAAGAAAGTAAATGACAGAACATGAAAGGAAACTAAATAACTGTGAGCTCTATTGCCTCAAACTAATCCAATTGGAAAATAGATAAATCTTTCCTATTGAAATGTTTTTAGAAAATCAAAGATTACACAATCATTCTAAAACTAATACTAAGAAAGCAAATAAACTTTAGTCTATTAATTAAATCTCACACATTTTAGGCAGTTGATCTAAAAGTATGAGAGATGGTAAATTGAGATGCTCCATATGTATGCAAAAACCAAATCAAAATGAAGTAAGATTCATGAGTAAGGTGCCACAATCTAATTATGTATTCAAATCTTGAGCATAACTGCAATTTTACACATGATTTGATAAGATAAAGCTTCCCCTATTTATACAAAAGATGAGAAGCTATCTCATTAGTGAGAGTCCATGAATCTCTCCCTATATCTCTAGACTTACAATCCAAATAGGAAGTGATAAGGCACATGTCTTCTTAGAGTTACAATATAAATAAGAAATGAGACACATATCCTTATGATCCCATGATATTCTCTATCCAAATTCGAATTTGGCCTTAGGAGGCCACATAAGAGTCTTTTGGAAGCTTCTTTTTTACCTACACATGGCAACAAACTCATTCCACTTGTTAGGTATAAGTATGTACATATTATTTTCTAATTTTTAACCACAAATTCACTTAAAAATACTAGGAATTAATAACGTTTGGAGAAACATAAATGTAACCCAATAGTGGTAATGGTAAGGTAAATGTAATGAAATGGAGGTGGAGTGAAGGTGATAATACAGAAATGTAAGTGAAAATGTAATGGAAGTGAATGACAATTTCAAGGCCCAACAAGTGACATCCAGGAAGAACCAAGAACTCTTTGAAGTATATGGTCCATCTTCCAAAGTGGATAGTTTTCCTTGAGGGACACTTTGTTCGAGTTTCTGAAATCTATACAGAGCTGGACTTCTCCAGTCTTTTTTCTCAATGGGACCAATTTGAAATCCAATCAGAGAATCTGATCGGGACAATGATACCAAACTTGAAAAGTCGATTTACCTATTTTTTGATTGATAGCGGAAATTTGGGATTTATCCTTCTCAACTTTTGACGAAAGGGCTTTTGATCGGACTTGATCGGAATAGTGTGTTGAATGATGTTCTTTTCATACACCTTTAAATCTACGTATTCCCATGCGAAAACATCAGAAAATTCAAGAAGTAATTTAACATATTCATCCTTTACCTCGGGAGATATGGACTTGGATAGTTTCACCATCTTTGGTTTGTTAGTTGTCGCAATGTTTACATCTTCAACTATTTCAGGAAATAACTCCCTAGAGGTCGTTGGGTCAAAAACCTCCACAGATTAGGGCATGCTATTCAAGAAGGACTCACACAACCAAACTTGTATGTTAAAAGCTAGATATTATAGATTGTAGAACTCACCCGTAGATCCTAAGTTTGATGTAGATCCTGCGGGGTCCAAACCCCCAGCAGCCCTTCTTCCTCTTCAACCTGGAAATCAAGAAGAGACATGCACAGAAATCTAGTTGTACAACATATATCTTTCTTAAATGTCAGTGTAATCCATGTGAAACATCATATAAACAATAATAAATGCTTTATTAACAATCTTTTCACATATGCAAGCAGATATTAACACGTGAATTCGGTAACAAGATGGTTCTTCTTCATTACGAACAGCATGTACAATAATAGAAAGGTGGAGATATCCCCTGAATCCTTCCACGATCTTCGAACATACTGTCGTCCAATTCCGTCCCACCCTTGCCTCACTAGGATTCTTTCAAGACTTGTGCACATGAGATGACATATAAGCTGATGAAAATCTCCAGGAAACAAGGGTTTCCTGTAAAAATCTGGGAAGTGCAGAAGGCACGGATAATCAGACTTGAATTGGGCTCCAACAAAGTATAATGCCTATAATTTTCTCTCTCCCTTAGGCCATGCATATGAGGGGCTTTTATACTCCCTAAAAGTAGTTTCAATCTGTTAGAAACAGTTGGCCACAGGCTGGGGTGGTTGAATTACGGGAACCCAACCTCGAAAATAGGGATTTATATATATATATTTAATGATTTTAATGGCATACGCGGAAAAGTATTTCTGGACTCGCGTATACACGCGGAAAAGTCTGGGCATATCCATGTATGGGATTTTAAACATTGTTTTTATGAACTTTTATTCAAGTCCGTGGGAATGGGTGTCCAAGGCCAAAGAGACAATCATGAATCACATGAGGGTGAAAAATGATGCTATAACATCAACACCCTTTTCTGTAGGCATCAATGTAGGCTTCCTTACTATGCCATCTTGGTTGAACAACTCTTCCAAAGGTATGAGACCTTTTGGAATATTGTCGTCTTTTAGTTGTAGTATTTCCATATGAGTTGCTTCTATATCTTGGTCATCTTTATCGGAAATTTGATCTATAGAAAAATTCTCAAATTCTTCTTCACCTTGGAGAAAGTTATTTATTGGCTTATCATCCCAGAAAACTTGCCAATATCGCAAGTAATTGGTAACAGTGGGCCGGTGCTTCACATGAATCTCAAATTTTTTGTTTAAAAAGATGGGAATTTTGAAATTGCTTGCAACTTTAGCCAATGAATCTGCCATGAGATTTTGATTCCTTGGCACCACTGTAAGTATACACACCTAAAAAATTTTCAAAATATCAAGTACAACATTCCTATATTGTCTTGTTTGAGGATGGTTAGCTTGATATTCACCTTTGAATTGCTTGATCACAAGTTCTGAATCACCATACACCACAATCCTTCTTGCACCCTGTTTCTTCAAGATATGTAAGCCAGTAATCAATGCTTCATACTCAGCTTCATTGTTAATGCAATCAAAAGCTAATTTATAAGATCACAACCTTACATTTGTAGGTACCTCATTAGGGGAATTTTGAGGTCTAAAATGGGCCTCCTCAGAAAATTGTACAACAAAAATAAACTTTATAACAACCAATAGGATTCAAGATGATGATGTCAACCATGGGGGATGATTCACCATTTTTTAAATAAAAAGGTAAAAATATTAAAAAATAATAAAATAATAAAACTACTTTTTCAACTCGTATTTTCAACTTATCTCGCAAAATTTTTACTCAAATTTCGAGTGGGAGTACTCGTTGGATGCAAAATTTAATTCCTCGTCCAAGGAGTACCCATGTTGCATACTTTCGATGAACTCTACTACACAAAAAATGAGAAATACATAAAAAAACGTGATTGTAATCACGTTTTTTTATGTATTTCTCATTTTTCGTGTATTAGGACCCATCAAAAGTATGCAACATGGGTACTCCTTGGATGGGGAATTAAATTTCGCATCCAACAAGTACTCCTGCTCGAAATTTGAGTAAAAACTTTGGGAGATAAGTTGAAAATATTAGTTGAAAAAGTAGTTTTTCCATTTTTCAAATCTTATTTGATTTTTTCCACTATTATTTTATAAATTCCTTAGGAGGCCCATTTTAGACCTCAAAATTCCCCTAATGTATTCTGCTGACAAAAAGGGTTGTGGACCCAGATTCCAATGCTTACCCCGTCTTTCCCCAGGGCACCATCAAAATCCATGGACCATAGACCATTCTCATCCTTCTCATTCTCTAAATGTTGAAACTCTGATTTCTGCTTTGGATCAATTTTCTGAACTGTCCCTGCATTCTTTTACGGAATTTATTCCACTTTATCTAATTTTTATTATGAATCTTTCACTACCTCTTCTGATTGTTGTTCTGAATTTTCGAATGCTTCATTTGATGGTTGTTCTGATAAGCTTGGAAGATTCATCTTTTATTTTGCTATCACTTCTCTAATACAATTATGGATCTTTGGAACATCTTCTACATCTACTAGTTGGTTATCTACATCATTTAAGCCACTATCATTAAAAAAAATTAATGACTCTAAATCGGTATGTACAGTGTTTATCAGATGATTATTGGGCTTTTCTTTACTTGTTGTAATATTCCAAATTAGGAAAGACAACAATATTGAGCACCAAACTGAAATGTACAACAAATAATAATGAAAAACATATGAGCAAATCATAGATCCATTAGATTATGTATTATAGCAGCAAAATATACAATGTGTTGAGGAACAAATCACTCAAACTAGGCAAATAAGCCTTCAAAGCCCAGAAACACTAGAATCCTAAGGGATGTTGCAATACAAAAATGTCAGAATATAATACAACACAGTCCCAGTGAGGGTTACTGCTACAAGAAAATGGAAATGAATGGATCTACTGATATGTTACTAAAAAGGAGCTGAAAATGGAGAACTAGTCTCTCAAACACAATCCCAAGATAACCCGGCAAGGGTTTCTTGAAATGCACAAGATGAAAAAAGTGCAGACTAAAATTTTGTGCTTGAATCAGATTGTATCATTGAAGCTCTGCTGCAATATGGTTGAAATTACAAAGATATGGTCATAACTTCTCCTCCCTATCTTTCCAGGTGAAAGGTTGCTCCTTTCACTAGGAAAATAGCTCATAAACAGGGCTTTACACCCCTCCACTTCAACACCCTGCAAAATAACACAGTTCCTCAAGGAGACTATGATGTGGCTATAGGTGACTGCTTGGCCCAATGCTGGATGGTGGAAATCAAGCTCAAAATACCCCTCCTATATGGCCTTCTCAAGTCCTCCAAGATAGAGTATGGGATTCTCGCCTGGAAATTCCCTTGTACTAAACAGTACAACAAACTCAGCTAAACAGCTGAAGCATGCAAGAAGTCATAAGACTCAAACATAAATAATAATATGAATGCCTCTCATGTCTGCCATCCCCTCCCTTATATCCTTGATGAACTTTCTCACCTTTGGCCATACTCATTTATTAGGTTACTTCCATGCAAAGACTCCTCCTCCAAAACTGTGTTGTCCCCACTAGCTCCACTCTCTTCTTTGGTAGCGTTGTTGATTTGGTCAACCTTGACCAAGTCTACATGCATTTCCCCCTTTCACACCCAAGGTGGCTTTATTTTGACTATCTAAACTGATCCACATCCATATTGGAAGTTATTTATTCCTACTAAATATATTTAAGCGTCTCCCTACCCTACGTATTCATCTAGACTATGAATAGAAGCAACATATAATATTCCAACTAGCTAAAAGCTAATTGGGAATATTACAATTCTCCCCTCCCAAATGTTGTTTTTCCTCAAGCAACAGTAAAGAAGGATGCTGCAAAATATTCTCTCCTTCCCAAGTGGCATCCTCATCAGGAAGATTCCTCCATCGAATCAAATATTCTTTAATCACTCTGCTCCTTTGCTACCTCTCCCAAGTATCTAAGATAGCCTCTGGTTGCAAAAATATATGGCCCTCATCATCAATAGGTGGGAGATCCATGGTAGCCACCACATGTTGTCCAATGGCCTTCTTGAGGCATGAGACATGAAAAACGTTATGGATCTTGCTCCCAATAGGAAGCTCTAGCTCATATGCTACTTCTCCAACACGACAGATCACCCTGTATAGCCCATAGAATCGAGATTTAAGCTTCTCAGCCCCTTTCTCCTTAAGTGTAGACTGAATATATGGCTAAAGAGGAAGATAGACCAAATCATCCACCTCAAAATGCCTCTCTATCCGACCACGGTCTGCATATAGCTTCTGTTGGTTCTGTGTTGTAGCAATGATGTCCTTAAGGGCCTAGAATATATCTTGACTCTCCTGAATCCACTCCTTTTCTCTAGGAGCTTTACTTGCTCCAAAAATCACATTATCAAATGATAGTGCATCATATCCATAAAGAGCTCGAAATGGGGTCATGCGAATGGACATATGAAAGGTTGTTTTGTATCAATACTCCCCCAAATGGTACCAGTGCAACCATGCTCTCTGCTGACCTGAAACATAGTTCTGCAAGTAGCCTTCTAACCACTTGTTTACTATTTCTATCTATCCATCGGTTTGTGGGTGATAGCTGGTACTTGGTGTCAACTCAGTGCCCACTAACCAAAAAAGCTCTTGCCAAAATCCACCCATGAACTGGCTATCCAGATCACTGACTATGGTCTTTGGGAGACCATGGAGTCTAAACACATCTCTAAATAAGAGCTCGGCTACCTGTGAAGCAGTATATAGTGCAAAAATCACAAATAAATTTGAATACTTTGTTATTCGATCAACAACTACAAAGATACAATCCTTACCCTGAACTGTAGGTAGACCGGTGATGAAGTCCATGGAAATACTTTCCCATTTTCCATCTGGAATAGGGAGTGGCTGAAATAATCCTGCCAGATGGTTCTGCTCTCCTTTGTTCTACTGGAAACTACGCACTCCTTGATGTGTTGGAGTACATCCTCCTTGAGACCCTTCCATGAGAATCTCTCCCGAATAGCCCGGTATGTCTTGGTGAATCCTTGATGCCCCACAAGTGGTGAATCATGTGATTCCTGTAAAATATTTTTCTTGAGCTTAGAATATCTGGCCAAGAAGACCTGATCTCGGTAATATATGACCTCATCCATCACTCTATACCTCTCATTAGTCACCTGTCCATCTAGGATCTCACATGCAAAGCGGTCTTTAGAATATTCCACTAGCAACTGAGCCTTCCAATCTGTATCCATGCTCATCAAGGACAGCATTGTTGGCCTTCGCGATAGAGCATCTGCCACTACATTTCTCTTCCCCTTGACATATTCTATGTCAAATTCATACGTTTGGATCTTACTCACCCATTTATTCTGCCTCTCTTGAAGTTGCTTCTGCTCAAGAAAGAATCGAAGATTATTATGATCAGTCTTCACTCAGAATCCGTTACCCACCAAATATTGCCTGAACTTGGCTAAGGCATGCATAATAGCCAACATCTCCTTATCATATATTGGATATAGTTTCTCATGTGGCAACAACTTCTGACTCTCAAAAGTTATGGGGTGTCCCCCTTGCATCAATACTTCTCCAATGCCTTCTCTCAAAGCATCATATTCCAACACAATGTGTTGGGTAAAATATGGTAGGAATAATACCGGGCAGCTACTCATCACCTCCTTGAGCTTATCAAAAGCTCTATGTGTTGTGGTCGTCCAATGAAAGCTCCCTTCTTAGTTAGATCTGTAAGTGGGACTGCTAGTTGAGAGAACCTTTTTACAAACTTCCGGTAATAGGTACAGATGCCTACAAACCCCCAAATTTTTGTGACATTATTTGGCTCAGGTCAATCTCTGATAGCACAGATCTTCTCTTCATGAACTCTCACCCCATATACTCAAATGATGTGGCATATATAAAGCATATTTGTGAGCCCAAACTCACACTTGGAGAGCTTAGCATAGAATTTCTGCTCTTCAAGAATGCGTAATACTGCCTCAATATGTTGTAAATGCTCCTCCCATGTGCGGTTGTAAATAAGAATGTCATCAAAGAAGACCAATACAAATTTTCTCAAGTGACCATGGAAAATGTAGTTAATGCAAGACTATAATGTTTCCAGAGCATTGGTTAGCCCAAAAGGCATTACCAAGAACTCAAAATGTCCATAGTGAAATTTGAATTTTGTCTTGGGGATGTCTTGATCCCTCACTTTGATTTGATGATACCCCGATCTCAAATCAATCTTGGAAAAATACTTGGACCCTCTTAGTTCATCCATCAACTCATCGATCCTAGGGATTGGGTATCTTTTCTTCATTGTCTTTTTGTTCAAGGGTCTATAATCAATGCACATCCTCAATGTGCCATCCTTCTTCTTCACCAAAACCATTGAAGAGGCAAAATGATTGGTTCTAGGCCGAATGTGTCCTAAAGCTAAAAGCTCCTGAATGGCCTTTTCAATCTCATCCCTTTATGCTTTGGGATGCTTATAGGGTGTGGTGATCACTGCTTAGATCCCCTACTCCAACTCAATAGTGTGCCCAAATCCTCGGCCAGGAGGTCTCCCGGGTGGGATATCTCAAAATACTGTGGAATATTGGTCCAAAATAGATTGTACATCCAAATGTACTGGTGAATCCTTGCTCCTTGCTTCTGAAATATGAAGTTCTACTACCCACTTTATGTCCCCTCTACGCAAATCAGCCTCCATCCTGTGTGTTGAGACAACCTAGGGTGGATATGTGTGTATGCCTTTGATTTTCTGATGTTTACCACTCCCATTTTTTGTCCATCCCATCTCTAATGTTTCCCAGTCTGTGGTAACCTTCCCTAAGGTGATCAACCACTGGACACCCAATATCACATTGGTTTCTAGAATATCAACCACAAAGAAGTGGTCTATCAATGTGTAGGTTCCCATACTGATGGTTAATGCCATAACATATTTGGCACACTGCATGGTTCTAGCTCCAGGAACCAAAACCAAGAAACCCTCAAAATCTTCTATGTGAATGCCCCTCCTCTGCACCAACTGTGTGTCAATAAAGTTATGGGTATATCCATTGTCTACCAATATTGATACTCTTTGCCCCAGAATAGTGCCTCTAACCCTTAATGTTAGATACTTGGGAACTCCTCGCAAAGCTGCAAGATTCCCTCCCATTGGAGAAAATTCTCCCACTACATCTGTTGTGGGTGGTGCACCTCCTCCTGCTACTACAGCTTGGTCTCCTTCTCTTCATCAGAAAATATCTCAACACAATGTGCCTTCCTTGCAACACATTGGTGGTTTGGTACCCATGGCTCCCGACAAGTGAAACAAAATTTCTTATTTCTTAAATCTCTCTAGGAATTATCATCGAGAGATTTCTTCTCATGATCCTCCTTTGTGTGAGAGGAAATATTTTGTTGAAAAGGCGCTTTCGCCTTGGGTAAAGCATGTTGTAGGTCTCTAGCCCTCTCCATAGCTTCTTGGAGCATAGTTGGTCTAGTAGATTTCACCAACCCATGCAATGGTTCAACCATTCCATCAATGAACATGCATAATCTCTTGGTCATAGTGAGGTCAGATACCATGACTGAAACCTTTAGCAATTCAGAGATATAAGTCTCTAGATCTCCTATTTGCTTGAGCTTGGTTAGCCCCAAAAAATGTGCTTCTGGATCCCTGGGATCAAATCTCTCCACCAACCTCCGAGTGAAGTCTGAATAAGAAGTAATACTAGCATGTCCAAGTGTAGATAGCCCATGAAACCACCACTCATGTGCTTCACCTTCTAGGTGCAGCCCTGCTATTTTAATAGCCTCCATTTCTGAAACTTTTTTGAGTTGGAATTAGGTATCCAACTTCTCTACCCAAGCCTTATTTGTGCACTTGGGTGATCCATCATAAGAGGGGAAAAATAATTTGCCCAAAATGCGCTATAGATCTTGGTTATGCATGTACCCTCCACTTTTATGGTGATTTAAGGGTCTCCCACCATCCCTGATCTGATAGAACTCCTAAAAGTTCAAATGCTCCTTGAACCTCTGGGATTGAGATTCATATTCCACAAAATAGTCACCAAGGGTTTCTTCCCTCAAAGGTCCTCCTTCCTCACCTTCCAATGATAGGAATGTGGGCATGGTGGAGCGTTGTGAAGAAGGTTGTGCTACTGATTTCTCCCACCATAAATGTGAAGTGTCAGAGCTTTCTCCATGGTGAAACCCTCTAGGGGATTCCTTCTATCTTTCTAATCTCATCTCCTTGATATATTTTGAAATGTTTTGCATGGTCTGAAGAAGAATTTTTGGGGTCTCTTTCTCCTCCATGGCTATAGATGTCTTGCCCCACAAGCTGAGCCAATATTAGAGCTCTGATACCACTGTAATATTCCAAATTAGGAAAGACATCAATATTGAACACCAAACTGAAATGTACAACAAATAATAATGCAAAAAATATGAGCAAATCATAGATCCATTATATTATATATTATAGCAGAAAAATATATAATTTGTTGAGGAACAAATCACTCAAACTAGGCAAACAAGCCTCCAAAGCCCAGAAACACTAGAATCCCAAGGGATGCTGCAATACAGAAATGCCGGAATACATGACAGTGCAGTCCCAGTGAGGGTTATTGCTACAGGAAAATGGAAATGAATAGATCTACTGATATGTTACTCAAAAGGAGCTAAAAATGGAGAACTAGTCTCTCAAACACAATCCCAAGATAACCCGGCAAGGGTTTCTTGAAATGCACAAGATGCAAAAAGTGCAGACTACAACTTTGTGGCTGAATCACATTGTATCATTGAACCTCTGCTACAATATGGCTGAAATGACAAAGATGTGGCTGTAACTTCTCCTCCCTATCTTTCCGGGTGAAAGGATGCTCCTTCACTAGGAAACTATCTCATAAATAGGGCTTTACACCCCTACACTACAACACCCTACAAAATAATGCAGTTCCTCAAGGATACTACGTTGTGGCTGTAGGTTATTTCTTGTACCAATTCTGTATGGTGGAAATGAAGCTCAGAATACCCCTCCTAGATGGCCTTCCCAAGTCCTCAAAGATAGAGTATGGGATTTCCACCTGGAAATGCCCTTGTACTAAACAGTACAACAAACTCAAATAAATAGCTGAAGCATGCAAGAATTCATAAGACTCAAACATAAAAAATAATCTGAATGCCTCTCATGGCTGCCATCCCTTCCCTCATATCCTTGATGAGCTTCCTCACCCTTGGCCCTACTCATTTATGGGGTTACTTCCATGAAAATACTCCTCCTCCAAAACTGTGTTGTCCCCACTAGCTCCACTCTCTTCTTTGGAAGCATTGTTGATTTGGTCAACCTTGACCCAGTCTACATGTATTTCCCCCTTTCACACCCAAGGTGGATTTATTTTGACTATTAAATTGATCCACATCCATATTGGAAGTGATTTATTCCTACTAAATAGATTTAAGGGTCTCCCTACCCCACTTATTCATCTACACTATGAATAGAAGCAACATATAATATTCCAACTAGCTGAAAGCTAATTGGGAATATTACCCTTGTGATCATATACTTCATCTTAGTTTCACAGTACAATTTTCTCAATTGCCTGGAAATAGGAATAGTAGCATAAGAAAATACTAATTGCACAATACATCATAATTTTACCCCCTAGGATCTTGACAACAGCATTCCAAAGTGTGGTGGTATGTCAACTACCACCACATCCATTAGAACATTCTTTGTCGAAATCTTCTCTAGGGAGACTACCAAATCTTTAATCAGACCAATAGAGTGGACTCTACCTGAATCGAAGGAGTATAAATCATGGTAGGGATGATTAATGTCAAGGCCCAACTTCTCCATTATGGCTTTTGGCATTAGATTGTGGGAGGCTCCAGAGTCTAACATGGAATTATGTAAAATGCACTGGTGGATTCTTTGACTCAAGTAAAAAGGAGGAAACTCACTATCTTTTAATTGGACATCAATAGCAGGACCAAAAATGTGTTTAGGCTAATCATCTCTGACATTTACCATGTTGGACAAAGGATTTACTTTAAGCATCTTGGCAACATGGGACTTGTACTAGTTGTTCGTAACAAACTCGGTTAAGGGGATAGAGACTTTTAACTTTGAAATTTTTGTATCTAAACTTAAGGGAATATTTTTTTCTACCTCTTTAATGACTATGTCTCATTGTCCAGCATGGTCCTTTGATGGAACTTCTTTCTTGTGATTGTCCTTTTCCTTATTGGTTGAACTTGTGGATGGTCAATTTACTTTATCCTAATTTGTGATCACATGCTCTTTTCCCTTACTCTGGTTGCTCAGAGGATTCTGCCTTGTTTAAGTGTCTTTCTGCTGAGATGCTCTCTTCTAAATGGGATTAACTGGTACATCTCTGCTCCTTAATGACATCTTCCTATTTTTTGAACTAAGTGCATTCAAGTACCTCCACTGGTAATCATCTGATTCAGTCTCTAATTCATGATCATTAGCAAGGATAAAATCTTCATCTTTAGGCTGATATTTATTTACAAAATATTCCCCATATTTAGTCAAAAACATAGGCATATCATCATCTTTAAAAAGGAGGTTTTCCTCAACAATTGTATCTTCATCTTCTTCTTGTCCTTGAGCATAGTTCTACTGCAAGGGTGTCCTGATTTTTTGTTTTTGTTGTGGTTGTTTAGGAGCCCATTGTTCTCT
>CM076584.1:121452445-121529973 GCA_034641835.2 Pinus albicaulis | reverse complement strand
ATTTTCAGTCCATTGGGCTATGGAGTCAAAGGATGGCTTTACTGGATTTCTATTCTACACACAAGATGGCTTTGTAGGGCAAGATAGCCAAATAGAGAACAATCCTTAAAATTTAAAGTGGATGGAATGGGTTGGAAGGGATGAAAGGCAGTTAAGAATCTTTCACCATGTTCAAAAGAAAGAAATGAAATGATTACAAATAAAGAGCAGTGAATAATTCTTTACTATAGTAATCAAAATTTTTAAATTAGCGAAGCAAGAGCAATTAAGAATTCGTTGCTTATAACTAATTTAGAGGAAAACATTTAGAATAATCACAACTGAACTCAGAGTACAATTAAGTAAATTCTGAGTTATTCTTTTATGTCAAGTATTCATAAATGGACACAATGATATTATAGATAGATATAAAACTTAAGACATAGGATAGAAAGACTTATTGAACTGCAGTCCGACACATGAATCCTGCAAAAAGTCCTGAGCTTCAAATTGTCATCCAGTAAGCCACAAATAAATTTCTCCAAAACGCTTTTATTCCAAAAACTTCAATGTCACAGCAAAGTAATAGAATCCACCCAAAATACTTCCAAGAGTGAAGTATTTATACAAATTTTAAACTAAAATATCTTGAAAAAATATCAAAATTGGTTCACAAATCTCTCCAACCATTTTACATAAATAGAACTTAAGTAAATGAAACTCAAACTAATGCATCTATTTGGCACTATTTTTGATGGATAGGTGATGACAAAGAGGAGAATTCGAATTTGATCAAACTCTTAGTTGATGATGAGGCATCCAAGTCACTAACTGCTTCCTTTTTTTGTGAATTCTGCTCCAACAATTCTGCAAACTTGGGGTCCAATGATACCTTTTTATTTCTCAATCCGTAATAGATATGTAAAAAGTGAAAGAGGTTATTGTGGATAAATATGTTGGTGAGATAAACCTCTTTCAATTTCCTAAAATTCCTCTCCAGCTATGAATAATAGGCTCTGCAAAACGATGTGTAAAACAGAGTTTACAGAGTCTGAAACATAGCTTGTAAATATGTGCATGTATCTCTCATTCTGAAATCACTGTGAAAAAAGTGAGATATTTTTTTGTAGATATGTCTCTTATAAACAAAAACCTCCTTCCGTTTTGTGAAATGTATTTCTAATTGGCCACAATATTCTCTGCAAAATGATGACTTTACTGTAATTTTCTGCAAAACGTGCTTTTCAACATTGTTTAATATTTCCAACCATAATAGCCGTTAGGAAAGTGAGAGAGGTTTTGTAGATGCTACTATTAAGAACATAAACCTCCTTCAGTTTTGAAATATTCATCTTGTATTGGTCACAATAGTTTCTGCAGAACTATGACTAAAACATGCAATTTCTGCAAAAATGTTCCTTCTTGTTATGTTTTTCATCTTTTCACTTTTTTGTTCCTTTCACTGTTTTACTTTCACTTTAGACAAACTTCAATGTTGGTGAAAGTATTTTCATTTCTTTTTACCATTTTACCGCCTCTGTATTTACTTTTACTGTTTACCTTTGACTGCTCCGTAACTTCATTTTAACTTTCACTCTGACTTTTACCTGATACACTTTAACCACTGATACTCTTTCTCGAAGAGGCCTAACCTCTGTTTGAATAGATTTGATAAAAATCTTGGAGTAAACAAGTCTTATGACTAGTATTAAGACTGTTTATCCAAGGATGTGGTATTCTGATCACCTGTAAAATAAAACAAATTGTTAAGAAAGCATTGGCTTATAGGGGAGGTCGAAAAGGTTTCATTTTATTTTGAGAGGTCTGTGGAGTGAATCTAGAATGATTTTTGGGAGGTAAACCATGATCTAATTGGTTAACAGAGGCTTTAGGTGGCGCAGCAGGGTTACAAATGGTTTTACTGCATGGGAGTCTGGTCGTTCACTATGAATGAGAAAAATGAAAAACGCGGGCTTATTTTGTTTCATTCACAAAGTCAATGGGTGGCGGAATTTTTTATTATTTTATTAGATGACGTCAGCATGGTACAGTGGACACGTCACAGGGAATGGGCGGTAAGCGGTAAATTCCGCACCGCTTTTGGGAGCAGGTGGTGTTGGACGGGGAGGAAGCGATTCCATTGAATAATCAACACGTGGCCTGAGTACTGTTTCAAAACTGCTTTGATTTCGCGCATTAAGTTTCAGATGGAGGATGGGTAGCGGAATGTTTGAGTGCCGTAGATCTTAAATGGAACGATCCAACGGTGATCCGGATAGGAAATTAGTGGGGAATTTAATGGGCAGGCCCGACGCATTGTTTTATCGTTTTAATCATTTCGGGACACTATTGATTGGCGGAGGGATGTGATTATTAATTAATCCAAGTGATTAATTAATCTCAATGGTTTATGAAGGGTTGGGGTTACGGATGGATCTCAGATTTTATTTGTTTTTTCATTTAAAACATAAAAAACCTATGTTTTAAATTTTTTTCCTGTATATATTTTTTATTATATAGAAATAAATCAATATGATTTATTTACTATAGGGGGCGGGGATAGTTGATAATGATAAGTCTTAACCAAAGGAGTATGTATTGGTTTTGTTTAAACAAAATAGGAATAAATACTTTGGTTAAAAATCAAGTAATAAGTGGGTTTTTTGAAGATTATAAAAGGGAATTATATATGTAGGAGAAGATATTTTGACTAAGGATTTATTAAATAAAATCAATTGTTAATATGACAAGGGAACAAGGAAAACTAAAAATACTTTACACAACTAAGAGAGTGAAGATTTATGAAGAAAATTGCATTATATCAACTTCAACACTTTAGAATAGCAAGTAATTTTGAGGGACTTTTATGAAATATGGCATGATTTTCCTAAGTAAAATGGGATTTTACTTAGGAAAAGATTAAGAGTGAATAAGTATAATGATGAATAACTTCAAGTACTAAGGTTTTATTCAATTATTGGGTCGAGGGTCCGGTCCCTCCAAAATTCAAGGAAATTCCTTGAACCCCTTTAATCTTCAAATTCCTTAGCACTTTGGGGAAATTAGTTAAAATTGTTAGGGAGAAAGTGAGAGGGGGGAGTTAATTATTTTTACTTTGCTTTACTCTGTAATTCTGCCAATGTATTGTTCTGTCTTTGCACTTGGTGATGAAAGTAAATGATTAAACACATTTAGCACCATCATTCATCATATGAAACTTTGCAACACCATCTACCTACCCTATCTACTTTACACTACCATTTTCTCTTCTTTATTAGGGTGCACTTAGACTGGCAAACCCTTATCAATCTTCTTTTCTTTTACAAGGCAAATCTATCTAATCCTACCCTTATTACATCCAAGGGCTCAGTTTAAACTGTTGAGCACCTTTTATTAACTCTACCTATCTACTTATCTGCCAAGATTAAACTGTTTGGTCAGATATTTATTCTCTATTCTACAACATGAAATTGAAACATGAATGAGTCAAGTTTAAATAGTTTGACTCTTCATAAATTGTGGCAAACGTTTGACAAGCTGCACACAATTGCTTTATTACAAAAATGAAATAGTAGTGGCATTTGGATTTGCACACTTTCCTTGGTCTATTTTTTGCTTGGGGTTCATTTCTTTCATTTTCTTGACCAATTTATTTTTCTTACCCTTTGATTTTTCTTTTAGGGTATACCCTCTTTACATTTTTTTAAATTTTTTTGATTTTTTAGTTTTTTTTCAAGAATATGGAACACCTTTGCTAAAGAAAAAGGTTTGAACATATTCCATAGTTCAATCAAGACAATCATGAAAAATGACACCTATTGGTATAGGAGACTAACACCATGATTCCTTAATACAACCAAAGGGATTGTCTCTTAAGGTACAACAAGAAGCTGATAAAGCACTCAATTATACTGAATGTTGTAAATAAGCTTCATCTATTTCTTTAATCAAAGTAGCAGTTATGGCATCAAGCTTATCATAAACTTCAAAAATATTTTCCTCAGAATCTACTGAAACAATTTCCTTCTCAGTTTCAATGGATGAAATAAAATCAGGATCTATAACAGTATTATGTAAGTCACTTTTTGATTTGGTTCTAAATAAAGATTATTCAAAATTTAAATCAAATTCTATGTCTTGTAAACTTGAAAGTTGTTTTGGAAGGGAATTTTCTTTGACTAATGAAAATTTATTACCTAAATATTCTACTCTTCTGTTTTTCTTTCCAATTGTGTCAGGATCATCTACTATGAAAGCAAGCTATGGATCTAGATTAGACCTGGTATAGCAGACTCTTCTGGAAGCCAAAATTACAGTTTTTTAATGAAAATATACTCACAACTTATTAAAACAGTCTTAAGGTGAAAAGATAATGAAAATATTTCCTTTAAGATCTATTTTAAAACTGAGGATTGGTTAGTTCCCGGTGGATCATGTTGACGGGGAAAATACATCGGACAACAACGGGGGATCTCCTCGGTAAAAAGTCCCAACTAGACTTTAAATCGTTTGGACAAATCGTTTGGAATAGGATCTTGTCTGGGGTGTGGGTTCGGCTACCGGTTAATGTTCCTTTCCTTTGGATGCAATCTAACTCTGCGAGCCTGCGGACACACGTTTATTCAGATGATACAAGACACATGATTGATGAGTCTTAATGAAGATATAACACTATGAATAGCAAGATGAGTTATAAAGCATGGAGCCGAAGGAAATGTTGTCAACAACACATCATTAGGGTCATGCTTGCAAAAAGTTGTTCTAACCACAGGTGAAAAAATTCTATGCGGCAGAACACCCTTCACTTCCTTGAACGATTTCAGAGATAATATAAATGCCAGCAAACAAAGTTGTTAACATTCATAGAGAAAGCAGTTTAGACTTAAAATCATTAATACACGTCTAGAGAACTATAATGCATCAATGACATAATGGAAAACGCAGTTTCATTAATCAAAAGATATTAGAAACATAAAGTGGAATAATCATAGTGTACACACATCAGTCTACATCAGATCCAAAAGTGGAATCAACAAGTGCTTGTATTCATATTCAAAAGTGTTGTCCTTCTATACAATTTTCTATCCTCCTTTGGAGTCCCAAAGAAAAGTCCTTTACAATCTCCTGAAGGAAGTATTTATAGAACAAAACTCGCCTTTTGGGCTTCCCTAAATTTTCATCTTCCTGATTGTTGGGTTGCCTCGCAACTTAGTAGATTTTGCGACCTGCGACCTCGGCCACTGTTGCAACCTGCGACCCCACTAGATTTTGCGACTTGCGACCTCCAGCAATTCGTGACTGCCTCGCGACTCGACCGAGGTCGCACAGTCGAGTAGTCACAACAGTTAAAGCCTCCCTCGGATGTGCTGTTTTGCGACCTTGCGACTTCATTGGATTTTGCAACCTGTGACCTCTAACCATCTGTGACCTGCGACCTTTGGGAATTTTCTACGGTGACCCTGGGCAATTCTGGGCAAATCTGCGACTTGCGACCTGCAACCCAGGGGTTACTTGCGGCCTGCGACCTTGTGAAATTTGTGACCTACGACCTCGGGCAATTTGTGAACTTCTCTGGGTTTTGCAGCAAGATTTATTTTCCTCCATCTCTGTCTCGTGAAAGTGACTAAGTACCTTTGTGGTTCTTTCAAGCTTTGAAAGGATCCACCTTGTCTGCTAGAGAAGACCCTAGCTTCGGCTATGCATGCCGACCACCTCTACCTGAAAACAATGTAACATGGGTCATAAGTATTCAAAATATTGATGCTAAAGCACATTTAGTTAGCTGAAGGAATGATTTAGAAAATAATAAACTTAGACCCCTAGGTGGTCAAGCGTTGTGCCACAGCGTGGTCTTCACTGAGTTCTCCCAAGATCTAAATGTTTGCAGCGAAACTCGTTGATAGGATAAAAGACCCTCTGCATGTGCCATCTCCCACATAATGTAATGGGATTCTAGTTTCCATCTTGTGATTTGGTAGAGGGTTATAAATATCCCATATACAAGCATTGTGAGAAAAATATGCACATACCTTGGAAATCCTAGATAAATCATGCACATCCCATAACAACAAGTTTTTAGGGAAGCTGAAAAGCTATAAGCGATGGCATCTGGGAAGTTAAAGCCTATTGCGTTAAATGCCACATCGGAACTTGAACGAATTTTCTCAACTACTACCTCATGGTACCCATGTGGTACTGGCTTGGGAAATGTTCCACCGTAGAAAAGAGTTTCTTTGCATGAATAGGTGAACAACACCATTGCCGCATGCATAAGCCATGAGCAAATCTAAAACAGCGAGTCCATAACCTTGTTGTACCTTCAAATCAACCCCTTTTGTAATTGCAGCACTAAAACGTAGAAGGCACGAGATACCAGCAGTTGTTTCGGCATAAAAGGTTGAGGAGTTTCTATTGACATGCCTGCGGGAGCATATGCATTTTAATGTGTGATGCATGAAATATTTGACACAAATAAGGCTTCTTTTGATTACCAAGACTCGCAGAATTTCCATGCGTAGCTCACCAGGCTCTTTGCTCCCTGACTTAAAACCATCTACCACTTTGTAATCGAAGAACGTGACCACTCGATTTAAGAGTGCCGTTGTGAGTCTTGATGGGAGTGAGAGATGCCTTTGAGAGAGGTCGCCATTCTGAAGCGGGGTCGCATAGTCGGATACTTTCATCGGTCGCGGCCTCTAATGGATGCACCTTTTGCGACCTTGTGACTTCGTAGAGGTCGCACAGTCGCATTTGAGTAAGGTCGCACCTCCTGGCTGGTAGCAACTATTGCGACTTCGCGACTTGGGTGGCAGTCGCACAGTCGGCAAGTCGCACTGGGCACGATCTCTCTTGGATGTATTCATCCACGACTTTGCGACTTGGGCGGTGGTCGCACCATCGGGGATTCGAGGAAAAATGTGTTGCTATGTTCTGAGAAACAAGAGTGGCATGCTGCCTTCTTCATGACGGATGAACAAAAACAAGTTTCATGCCTTAGCTGCTTGATCAGACTATTCATTGCACATATGGAGATCTAGGCAATGTGACTCATTAGGATTGCTGAGTCGCAACACCCATAAGTCACAGCTCTAGTAAATCTTTTGACAAGTGCGACCTCGCAACCATTTTTTCTAGTTATCTTAATCCATTCGTAATTCTTCATCCACTGCCAACTGCACTCTTTATTTTTGTGAAGCTCAGAGATATGACAAATCTTGATGCCACGGATGTCTTGTGTGAGAGTCTCAAGGCATACGTTACATGTGCAAATATTGTTGGACACCCTGTTCTCTGGTTAATAATAATACCCTGTGCACATATGGGTCACGTCTCCAGACTTTACAAAATGTGCCTCGATGGGCAGCCAGTAAGGCGTGCAGTTCGTGGAGACAGATGTATACCGGTGCCGCACCATGATTCCTCTTATATTCCACAACAGTCAACTGCTGGGATTTTCCTTACACCTTCATATAAAACAAACTACGGCCTCCAGCAGGTGAAAGTATACGGGTTTGAAATGTAAGTGCGCCAATACAGTGAAGTCATAAAATGAAATGCCTTGGACTTATGAGGTGTAGATATTTCGCTTGAGACAATGCATTACAGAGGATGCGGCCTTACAACAAAACACACGATTTCTTTGCTCTGAACGATATGGACCAATGGGTTAATATTATCTCGATTGGAGGTTTCTTGATGCTCTTGCTGGTCTTTGACATTCCCTGGGACATGGACTCTTAAAGAAAAAATCCTACGTCATTCGCTTTGTTACAGATTTTCTTGATAGCTCACGACCTTTCAAAAACCTTTTGTAATGCATAGTCATTAGAACCTGAGTTCTAATCGTAACTCCTTTGATGCATTGGAGTCACATGCTATGGCACTTTAGTGTTTCGAGACGTGGAGGTTGCGCTTGCAGCAACAAATTGTGGAGATCAATGATAATTTCGGTGGCCTTTTAACAAAACAAACGATTTCTTGGCCCGAGAGATATGGATTAGTGGGCCCACACCGCCTCGATGAGCTGTTTCTTAACGCTTATTTCTGTATTTGCACATTTTCTGGGACGTGCACTTTTAATTCCAATTTTTCATCATTCACTTCTTCACACATTTATTTTGAAGTGTGCCAACCTTTTGCAATGCTTCCCATGTGGACTCTATGGCCCTTGAATGTGATGAACTATTGGATTTATCTCGAAGTTGAAAATGTTGCTCGTGCTGTAGTCAAAATTTTCATCATGCCTTCGGGCGGCTTTACAACAATCCTCACATCATTTTTAAGCAAATCAATAGAGTGATCTTTGTCATATATGTCCTTAAACTTACTAGGATTCCGCTGAACGCTATGAAGATGGAAATTTGGAATGACAAGGGTTGCTTTCAAAAGACCTGTCATAGCTACCACATTGCGAGTTGATGTTGCTAGTTTAAGCCATCATTTTCTTGAATAAATATATAACCGCTTGAACCAGGTAACCCTCACTCTTAGGAATGAAACTATTGCGTTCCAAGGTATGTGGCTTAATCGTGACCGGAAAGTTCCCTCAAACAATGCACTCTTTGTTCCCTGCTTAAAGGCGATGCATATCTTCCACTTCCATATTTCAGCTCGAACTACTCTTACCCTTGTCATCTGCATTCATGACGTGGTCTTCAACTATAGCCCTATCTCTCATCCTCATATGGATAGGGTATGAAAAGTGTCATATTCCGCAACTGCACCCTTGTTGTTTTAGTCTCAGCTTCCTTCCCTTGGTATGGTGATGATATTGTTGGGTTTACCATCCATGGGATTGTCCTGCATGAGACATTATAATATCCGTTAGTTTGCAGTTACCTTTTAGAGGATGATGCCCCTCAACTAATCTACATGAGCTTATGAGCTTAAATGAAGTACCCAAACAAAATGCCTAATGATCCATGGTGAGAGGGCTTCTAACGAATATACTTAATGCACAGAGAAGTTTCCATTCGAGTGTATGCATGATGATCCTCCCACACATGGCGTGGTTGTGGTGAAATAATCTCATCATGATGGTGAGAAGGTTCAAATACTATAGGCTGGGTCAAAAACCTTAATGGCTAAGCGATCAGGGGGACCCGAAATTTTAAATATACCCAAAATTGTGGGTGTTGTTGTAGCGGCTACAACAAATGGAGAACCACTGGTAGAATCCAGCATCTCTGTCAACATCCCAACAATAGTCTGAGTCCAAATGGGTATGCAAGGGAAAATTGAACAAGATGTGTGGGTATCCATTTTGTATTATTTTGACCTTTTCGGATATGCCCAATCCTTGTGCCTCTGCTAGGTATCGTTAATCAAAATGCGTCAAAGTGGAAGCTTAATGATGCCAATGGTTGGTTGATGATGTAGAGAGCAGGGAAGTGGGCTTATTGTATTCAGAATATTTTAAAATAAGTTTCTGGTGTTGCTCCGCTACCAGCAGTCCTGGACAGTACCCCGGTGGAGTCACTTCAAGAAATCACAAACGTTGCTCCACTGCCAGCGAGCCTGGTCAGTACCCCGACGGAGTCATTGCGTTACCTCTCTGCACAGGAAGCCTTTCTCAATCCTTTACCCTTATTTTTTCATGAGCTTGAAGCACTTATTTTGTGTGCTCGTGGCACTTATTTTGCATAAGCGGATGAGGGATCCCGACTTATTTTACGGGCAAGAGAGGTTGTTTCTTGTTTGACAGAAACTGAAAGATATCCAGAATTGGGTTTTCCCCCATGCCAAGCCTTCACATCCCATCTACCACCCATAGGTGAAACGTGTAAAACAAATCATTAATGTGTTTGAGACTATGCTCGGCACAAGGGTCGGGTTACGGGTATAGGCCATTCAAACACGTCAAGGTTCTCCACAAGCAACCAGATCGTATCTCCTTGGCTAATGAATTTAAACTCATCATGTTGAGAACGCGACTTCGGTGACTTGTTCTGAGAGAAGCTGCCTTTTGA
This sequence comes from Pinus albicaulis, assembly GCA_034641835.2. Classification (NCBI taxonomy): domain Eukaryota; kingdom Viridiplantae; phylum Streptophyta; class Pinopsida; order Pinales; family Pinaceae; genus Pinus; species Pinus albicaulis. Next base: position 121,520,026 of record CM076584.1, on the reverse strand, counting down.
GGTAACCACCGCAACCTCAAGCAAACCATGGAGTTATTGTTTCAGCAATCAAGCCAAAACAAGTAGAAAAGATCATCAGGATTTCGATACATGCAAGGAGGTAAAATCAATCCATTCGAATTTGATACCATGTAGGGGGGGGGGGGGGGGGGGGGTAAGAAGGCTAGTCTGGGGCATCGAAATTTTCAAGGCTTCAGTTTTAATGAGGGCTCACGTAGTGGTATGCAATGCACAGAAACTTTCACGACTATCTCAACAACTAGTGCAAATGATGCGAGGAAGAATGCGTAGAACGCGAAGCAACAGGCGAGGCTTTATGATGCAATGTGATGCCATGTGTGAGAAAGATCACTAGTTGCAGGTGGAGAAACAAGGAAAAGCACATGCGGTGATTATCTGAATATTATGCAGCAATAAGAAAACTGAAAAAGCATGCATGCAAAAAATAAATGGAAAATTATAATGCATAAAACTACTGAACGCAAGAAAAGACAGCAAGCATAATTCTAAACCATAAACCAAAACCTTAGCAAGTAAACCTAATTAATAACTTGACACAAAAAAATTTATTAGCAAATCCTAGCTAGCCTAATCCTAAAACCCTAGTTTAACCAAAGAGGCGATCAGGTTAGGTAAAATCAGCTTTCCAGTGCGGCCACCGCATTAGTTCCCGCCCTGCAAGAACAACAATGTTCGCAATCAGAGCCAACATACAAAATCGTGCACCAACAGCAAGACTTACCTGAAGAGCATGTGAAATAGAAAGAAGGTCATGGCTACTTACCAGAGAATGCTCCAGAATGGATCATGCTAGCCGAATTTCACTTTCATCCTGATACATAGAAATATGTATTTGAAACATATAATCATTTATCAATGACACACACCCATCCATGCACAACCTTAGGTCTGACGGAAGCAGGGAAAAACATTTCCTATTTGCAGGTATATCCATTGGATAGGATTTTTCAAACCAGCCAGGAATCTCATCATAATTTTGAGGATGATCTCTTTGGTAGAATGGAAAAAATAGGCATGCGCCAGGCGAATTTGAGATGCTTGTGAATCCATTTGCAGAAACCCTAATTTTGAAAACCCTAGTTAGAAGTTTTTCCCAGGTTTTGCTGAGGATGTGAGGATCTAAATTAACTGTCGGTGAAGGCTGAAATGCCTCATCGTCCTGGACCAACTCTGGGCCTTCAAGCAGGGGGCTTCCAAACTTTGATGGGTTCGCGAGATCAACTGGCGAATGGATGTGATCATCAATTGTAGTGATTGGAAAAGTGTCAGTGGGCTTTATATCAATTCAGCCACATGTTTGCGCACTGGCAGATTGACCATCCAATGTATCATATTATTTAGATTTCCTAGGATGGGGTGAATTTAACGGAAGATTTTCAGGCAGTAGAGAGGATTACCAAACATAATACACTTGTGCCTAAGTGCAACTGGTACTGGCTGGGAAACAACTGAAAATATTAGAGACCATGGCCGGTGTTTTCCTTCCAGTGAATAAATTAGGGTATATCTGTTGTTGCATACCAGCTATTAGGGGATAGGAATATGTGTTTAGGGAAACATCACTTGAACGGAAGACCCGCCCAGATGAGCTGATATCCGATGTGGTTATGCTGAGAGGAGTGTGATGCATGGGAATCGTCATTTCAGAAACCCCAATTCGAGAAACCCTGGTTGGATCTATTTTAGGGGTCTCATCGGGATCAGAAGAACTTGAGGTAATATCCAGTAGAAGCTAAATTGCTTCGATTTCCTGATAGTTCCTTGAATATTCACAAAGTGGATCATTAAATTTAGGTGGCTTCATATGGTTGAAAAATAGATACAAATGATGGTCCTCAATGGCATGAGTGAATATGTTTTCAGATAAGTAGTGATCACCAGAGTTATCGATTCGATCAAGCTGGGTACTTGGCACGTTAGGCTCCCCAGGAGTTAACAATTGGAATGGATCAATAAAAGAGATATCTTGAGGTTGCTAAGATAGGAAGTCGCCCCTTTGGTTTTTTAAATATTTTGGATGAAAAGGATCAGATCTAAGAGATTCATCAATTTTGTAACTTGATATTGAAACACCACCCGCGTGCTTTTGATTATCGCCAATACTAGTACAAGAAAATTTTGAATGACTTGAATGAATTACTGGTGCGACAAGCTCATGAAATAAATAAGAGAATAATGGATGAAATGATTTAGATGCGGGGGTATCAACCGTGCAAGGACTTTCATCTCGCACATCGGTGTCATTCGGAGCGAACAATGGTCTTGCATGCCTAGGACGGTCCAATGATTTTGTAAAGTCAACATTATCCAGTACAAGAGTCAATTTATCATTATCATGTGAATAAGATTTAGGACTGTGTCTAGGGAAACATTCAGTGGACTCGAGATAGGTTTCATGAACCAGGAGAGATAATGGGCCACTATGGTTTTCAAGCTCTGATTCGACATGGTGCGTGAAAGATTCAGAGGTGTCACAACAGGTTTTATCTTCTTGCACACGTCTATCATTTCTCAGAACTTTCGAGGTCACAACTCCACTACACGACAATTCAGGAGGATGAACAGGAATATCACAAATCGTAATACTCTCCTTGGAGGCCTGAATGTGGTCTAAACTCGAGGAGGTGGACAAGGAAACATTAGGGACAAAGTCTGAACAGCTGGTAACCTACGGGTCGTCATAGGGAACACTAGGATCAGGCTTGGTTGCTAATTGAAATTGTTCAAGGGAAATGAAAATCACATACCTGAACTGTTCGCTTAAAAATTTCCAATCAACATCCTTTTCAGGGAACTCAAAACAATAATGAAAAAATCTGATAGAGAATTCATCTAGAGGTTCCTGAGGTTCCATTCTGATGTCATTTAACTTTGTTAACACATTCTGAAAATCGTACCTGTGAAAAGCTTGTTGTAATTCACCGGCGAGTTGCTCGTACAAATGGATAGAAGCTTCTGGCAATGTGCGGCACCATTGCTTAATGCGACCTTCGAGAGTGAGGGAGAAAAGCACACAGGTCAACCCTTCATTGTCAATTTCGTAGCACTCACAAAAGTCACAAAAATCTAAGAGGTGTTTGGTTATGGAAACTCCATTTTCACCATCGAATTTTAACTGGGACAAGTGATACATAAGTTCATTGGGGATTGAGAATCAAGGTTCATAGAAATCTGACAAACATCTCAGGAGAATGATTTTGGGACAAGCCATTACAGATATGAGATTAACTGCAGGCTCTAAGGGCTCAGCTTATCATCAACCCTCCTTCTAGCACCAATTTTGTTGACGGGAAAATATGTCCAGCCAACAGCAGGGGATCTCCCCAGTAAAAATTCCCAAATAGACTTTAAATCGTTTGTGATAGGGATCTTGTCCGGGGTGTGGGTCCGGCTACCGCTTAATGTTCCTTTCCTTTGGATGTAATCGAACTCTACGAACCTGCAGACACACCTTTATTCAGATGATACAAGACACATGATCGATGAGTCTTAATGAACATATAAAACTATGAAGAGCAAGATGAGTTATAAAGCATGGAGCCGAAGGAAATGCTGTAAAAAACACATCATTAGGGTCATGCTTGCAAAAATTTGTTCTAACCACAGGCGAAACAATTCTGTGCGGCAGAACACCCTTCACTTCCTTGAACGATTTCAAAGATAATATAAATGCCAGCAACCAAAGTTGTTAACATTCATAGAGAAAGTAGTTTAGACTTAAAATCATTAATACACGTCTAGAGAACTATAATGCATCATTGACATAATGGAAAACGCAGTTTCATTAATAAAAATATATTAGAAACATAAAGTGGAATACTCATAGTGTTCAAAAATCAGTCTACATCAGATCCAAAAGTGGAATCAACAAGTGCTTGTATTCATATTCAAAAGTGTAGTCCTTCTATACAATTTTCTATCCTCCTTTGGAGTCCCAAAGAAAAGTCCTTTACAATATCTCGAAGGAAGTATTTATAGAACAAAACTTGCCTTTTGGGCTTCCTTGACTTTTCGTCTTCCTGACCGTTGGGCTGCCTCGTGACTTAGTAGATATTGCGACATGCAACCTTGGCCACTGTTGCGACCTGCGACCCCACTAGATTTTGCGACTTGTGACCTCCAGCAATCCGTGACTGCCTCGTGACTTGGCGGAGGTCGCACAGTCGGGTAGTCGCAACAGTTGAAGACTCCCTCGGATGTGCTATTTTGCGACCTTGCGACTTCATTGGATTTTGCGACCTGTGACCTCTAACAATCTACGACCTGCGACCTTTGGGAATTTGCGACCGCGACCCTGGGAAATTCGGGACCTGCGATCCTACACAATCTATGACTTTCGACCCTGAGAGAATTTGCGACTTACGACTTGGTCCATTTGCGACCTGCAACCCAGGGGTTACTTGCGGCCTGCGACCTTGTGAAATTTGCGACCTACGACCTCGGGAAATTTGCGACCTTCTCTGGGTTTTGCAGCAAGATTTATTTTCCTCCATATCTGTCTCGTGAAAGTGACTAAGTACCTTTGCAGTTCTTTCAATCTTTTAAAGGATCCACCTTGTCTGCCAGAGAAGACCCTAGCTTTGGCTATGCGCGCCGACCACCTCTACCTGTAAACAACGTAACATGGGTCATAATTCTTCAAAATATTGATGCTAAAGCACATTTAGTTAGCTGAAGGAATGATTTAATAAATAATAAACTTAGACCCCTGGGTGGTCAAGCGTTGTACCACATCGTGGTCTTCACTGAGTTCTCCCAGGATCTGAATGTTTGTAGCGAAACCCGTTGATAGGATAAAAGACCCTCTGCATGTGCCATCTCCCACAAAATGTAATGGGTTTCTAGTTTCCATCTTGTGATTTGGTAGAGGGTTAGAAATATCCCATATATAGGCATTGTGAGAAAAATATGCACAGACCTTGGAAATCCTAGATAAATCATGCATATCCCATAACAACAAGTTTTTAGGGAATATGAAAATATGTAAGCGATGGCATCTGGGAAGTTAAAGCCTGTTGCATTAAATGCCACATGGGAACTTGAATGAATTTTCTCAAGTGCTACCTCATGGTACCCATGTGGTACTGGCTTGGGCAATGTTCTGGCACAGAAAAGAGTTTCTTTGCATGAATAGGGGAACAACACCATTGCCGCATGCATAAGCCATGAGCAACTCTGAAACAACGAGTCCATAACCGTGTTGTACCTTCAAATCAACCCCTTTTGTAATTGCATCACTAAAACGTAGAAGGCACGAGATACCAGCAGTTGTTTCGGCATAAAAGGCTGAGGAGTTTCTATTGATAGGCTTGCAGGAGTGTATGCATTTTAATGTGTGATGCATGAGATATTTGACACAAATGAGGCTTCTTTCGATTACCAAGACTCGCAGAATTTGCATGCGTTGCTCACCAGGCTCTTTGCTCTCTTACTTAAAACCATCTACCACTTTGTAATAGAAGAACGTGAGCACCCGATTTAAGAGTGTGGTTGTGAGTCTTGATGGGCGTGAGAGATGCCTTTGAGAGAGGTCGCCATTCTGAAGTGGGTTCGCATAGTCGGAGACTTTCATCGGTCAGGACCTCTAGTGGACGCACCTTTTGTGACCTTGCGACTTCGGAGAGGTTGCACAGTTGCATTTGAGTAAGGTTGCACCTCCTGGATGGTAGCAACTATTGCGACTTTGTGACTTGGGTGGCAGTCGCACAGTCGGCAAGTCGCACTGGGCACAATCTCTCTTGGATGTATTCATCCACAACTTTGCGACTTGGGTGGTGGTCGCACCATCGAGGAGTCGGGGAAAAACGTGTTGCTGTCTTCCGAGAAACAATAGTGGCATGGTGCCTTCTTCATGATGGCGGAACAAAAACAAGTTTTGTGCCTTAGCTACCTGATCAGACTATTCATTGTGCAGATGGAGATCTGTGCAACGTGACTCATTAGGATTGTTGAGTCGCAACACCCATAAGTCGCAGCTCTAGTAAATCTTTTGACAAGTGCGACCTCGCGACCATTTTCTCCAGTTATCTTGATCCATTCGTAATTCTTCCTCCACCGCCAACTGAACTCTTTCCTTTTGTGAAGCTCATAGATATGACAAATCTGGATGCCACAGATGTCTTGTGTGAGAGTCACCAGGGATATGTTACATGTGCAAATATTGTTGGACACCCTGTTCTCTGGTTAATAATAATACTGTGTGCGCATATGGTCATGTCTCCATAATTTACAAAATGTGCCTCCATGGGAAACCAGTAAGGCGTCCAATTCGTGGAGACAGATGTATACCGGTGCCGCACCATGATTCCTCTTATATTCCACAATGGTCGATTGCTGGGATTTTCCTTACACCTTCATATAAAAAAAACTCTGGCCTCCAGTAGGTGAAAGTCTACGGGTTTGAAATGTAAGTGTGCCGATACAGTGAAGTCATAAAATTAAATGCCTTGGACTTATGAGGTGTAGAGATTTCGCTTGAGACAGTGCATTGCAGAGGATGTGGCCTTACAACAAAACACACGATTTCTTTGCTCCGAACAATATGGACCAGCGGGTCAATATTATCTCGATGGGAGGTTTCTTGATGCTCTTGCTAGTCTTTGAAATTCCTTGGGATGTGGACTCTTAATGCAAAAATCCTACGTCATTCGCTTCGTTACACATTTTCTTGATAGCTCACGACCTTTTCTTGATTATTGCTGTTTGAAATCAAGCCTACTGCTTTCACTTTTCAACACTTAGTTTCCCTTTCAAAAACTGCTCCACCTTCTAACACTATTTTTGAGGACAGTTTATCAGGCTTTTCTCATCAATAAAAAACTCACCATTCTCACCGTGTTCACCTTGAACAAACATAAACCACAGCAAAACTTGAGTTTTAAACAAAACTATCAACCCTCCTAAGCATTGTTTTCTCCACTACAAATTCTGACAGAGATTATGGTTTTATCTTAGCCTTGAGGGCAGCTCTAGTTTCCTTGAAACTAATGAATCACTCCTCTAACCTCCCACAGTGACAAATTTCTTCAAAGCATTTAACACATCTCCTTGATTCACACCGATATTTTCATTTTTTTACCATTGATTTAGTCTTCGAATAACACAGCATTGATCACCCTTATATGATTTTGAATATACTAAGGAGGTATATGAAATACCTCGAAGATCGATGAGCGTCGTTGTTTTAGGAGTTGGAGCAGCATTCAGGGCCTTTGGAGGCGTTTTGATGGCTTGAATATGCGCGGCACATTTAGAATGAGAGAGCGCTGCGCAAAACAAACTGTCGGGTCACTTGTCGGGCTGCCGTGACCAGTGCCTACAGGCGCATCGCGCGGCTGTGTATTTCCTTTGTAAAAATGCGCCTCAACGCGCTGCGCAACTGTACAGGCACGTCGCGCAATATTTAAGCCCGAAAAACTCTGTGAATTCGCTCAAAACTTCCTTCTCCGGTCTCGTGAACAACAAGAGGAGTGTTGCTTGTTTTTTTTGGGAATTCAACAAGGGCTTGCAACGGTCCCTTTATCCTTTTGAATGCAAAGAAGCCAACTACCCTTGAATTGAATTTGTGAGGGTTTGGAAGACTTCTCTCTTTAAACCACTACCTTTGTCCATTTTAAAAGGAAACAAAATGATTTTGAATGTGTTAAGAAGGGCCCACATTTTGAATAGCGTTGGTGAAAAGGTTTGTGTATACTAATTGAACAGTTGTAATAGCTATGACTCTTTTCCTCTTATAATAAAATTATTCCAAAGGTCAAACTCTGTTCACTGTGTTTACATATTTGAAAAGTAACCTCTGCCACTGCTGACCCTTTAGTGATATTTTGAACATGGAAAATTCACTCAACAATACACCAATGATTGATGAAGCATCCTTTGCCATTTGCAAGGAGATGGCCTATCTCTTTAATACTTGATTGGCAGATTCTGTTCCTTATGATCATATCTGCTTGTGAGAGGGAAATTTTTTTTGAACCCATATAGGGACTGTAGATATATCCTCCAAATGATGTTTCTCTTTAACTGTGATTGAGGCCTAGTTGTATTCACCTGAGTTTTACAATCATCTGTCCATCAAGAGGGCATTCCTTCTGAAAACTTCTTCTCTACTTAAACTGCATCAGCAAGGTAATTTTGACCTATTTTCATAAGGAGAATGCCTTCATTTGTGACAGTGGCCTGCATTATTGGTTTTGAATGTTGTTCCAGAATCTTGAAACTCATGCCATAATCTTTCTTACATATTTGTGAGCTTGTGTATTTATTTGCAATGCATTTATGGGAAAACTAAGCTCAAATCGCCTCCTGTCCAGTATGATGAGTAATTTTGAAAGAAATTTTTCTATGAATAGGAAGGATAATACCTTTTGAAAAGAAATCATCACTCTTAGTGGTTTCCGTTGTTCATGATGCCAGAGGTCAGTTTGGGACCAAGACCCTTTGACTTCTTTGACTATTTCCTTTCACAATCTTTCTTCAATGATGATGAACCTGTTAGCTTCAAATTGTAACTCAAATAATAGTGAACTGATGCAAATAATTTTTAAAGCCCACTGTTTTTCCTCTGCCTGTAATCATCATTTTACTTCAGAAACCCTTAACTGATGTCTCACTGTAGCCAAAATTTGTCTTACAGTCAGTGCAAATCTTAAAATCAAACTTTGTCCATCTGCCCTCTGCTTATAGATGAATGAGGTGCTCTCAACCCTCTGCTTTTAGATGAAGGAGGTTCTTTTGTCATGTCATATCATTAGCCCTTTGACAGTGCTATTTTTCCTTTCACGGTCCTTTCAGGCTTTAAATGTGATCGCAAGAGCTTAATGAAAAACTCTCTGCTCTTTGGCTGCATCCCAGGCTCAAGATCACATTGAGAAGCAGCTATCTTCTCATGTGGAGCCAAATATTGTCTACTGAGATGCTGGTATGCCTCTGTCCTTGAAAGATCCATTAAAACACTATAAAAACACCTAGAATTAGTTTGACTTATGGTCCATGTATTGCTGAGACTTGAGGGTGTATTAGTGGCGCGACCTATGGCTGTAACCAATTTTATTTGCAGAATGGGAAGCTCTGTTATGACTGGTCTATAGCAGATGGAGGTTATTTGGCTTTAGAGTGGTTTTCCAAGGGAGAAATGCCTAAAGTGCCACTACCTAACTTAGGGGGGAATTTTTGGACAGATTTGGATTGTTTCTTTAGAGCTGATGGGCAAACTAGTATGGCTGAGGCTAGATAGGATTTGATAATGAGGTTTCATCTCGTCATGGGCGGACTGAAAGGTAAGAGGGAAAAAAGTTTATGGGTGTTTTCCAGCTGGCGAATTTGACAATTTTTTAGATCAGATGCTAGAAAACTTGGCTGTTACAACTAGTCATCACCAACAAGTGAAAAATACTGATGACTAACAGTGGCTCCATTTGGGGAGGGCAGCTCCTTTTCAGGAGGTGTCCAGAATTTCAGATCTTTGGCTTATGAAGACCAGTGCCTTACCCATTAGCACAAATTTCATTCTTCCTTGATGCTACTTCTAAAAAATGACAGCATGATTAGCATCAATGATATTTCTACCTACCCCACTACCTTTGCTAACATTTTTTCTTCCTTTAAGTGCATTTGGACTAGCAATCGTTTTGACAATATATATTTTTCTTTTTGGAAAATAAACCTATCTAATTTTACACTTATATTTTCCGGGAGTTCAGATTAAACTGATGAACTCCTTCATTACTCTACCTATGCTAGATCAACTGTCAAGGATAAGCTGTTTGACAGGATTTTGTTCTCTAATCTAAAACACGAAATTGAAAAAATGATCAAATCAGGATTAGACAGTTTGATTTTTCATGTATTTGCGGCATGAAAGACAAGCTCAACACAAATATTATTTTTCATAAAATGGAAACTAGGAAAAACAGGGCTAAGATGCACAATTTGTTTTTCATCCCCGCTTCCCTCTTTGGTTCTTTTTTGAGCGTGTGGAACCAATATCTTTCCCTAATCTACTCTCTTTGATAAGTCAAGCTTACACAATGTTGACCATATTTTTCACTCACTAACTTATCATCAAATAAATTTAAAACATGTTCAGCTATGATTAGGCTAGATAATGGAACAAGACATTTGAGTACTAGTAGCGGCATTTAGACTTGCGCGCTTTCTGAAGGACTATTTTTTGGAACATGGGGCCTTTTCTATTTTTCAATTGCCCTCTTTTCTATTCTTCTATTGTTTTTGACTTTTCTGTTTTATCTATTTTTCAAACAGTGGTATATACAATGATTGAAAATGTTTTAAACTCAGAAATCTTGGAAATGGCAAAACTTAAGCATCTTATCCTCGTAAGGATCTCCTACCATTCTTGGTCCACTCAACTCCTGAAAAGAGAAATTTGGAAAATTCTCTCTTTCCAGCATGACATAAGGATTCATGCAAGAATCTCTGAACGAACTCGTATCTTCCCGATGTACCTCTTTATACCTCTGATTTCTACTCCTTCCTTTACTGTACATCTTCCTTAAGTAATGCATATAATCTTGGTCATTTTTGAAATAAATAATGACATCATCAAGGTATGTTAAAATGCAGAAGTTCAGGACTGGAAACATGGCTTTCATGAGCATATTTTTGATATCCGTAGGTTTTGCAATTCTGAGTCTGAAATTGGAACTACTTCCAGCATACTGAAAAAAATCTTTGAGCTGTCTACTTTGCAAGGGAATCATTTGGCTATAACCTGAAACATCATCTTGCAAAGGAAAATGATTAAAAGCACTTATCATCGGTATATCATGGTCCTGGGTAGGAAGGATAAAATTTCTGTTATAAGGATGTGCATTAGTGTTTCTAAAATCAAAATAGACCCTATGACCAGCTATTTTATCTTTGATTATTACTGATTCGTTCAGATTTTTGTATTTCCTTTTGTCGAAGTTGTTTCTTGGAGTAATGGTAGTGGCATAGTGTTTCTCATTTTTTTCTCTGCATGAGGTAGTATTCTGCATGAGATTGCCAATTCTAGCAGTTCTAAGTCTTTGATGGAATGCCAGGATATTAGCCAGTTCAAGTAACTTAGGTATATTTGGATTGCAATTATCATGTTTTCTCATAAGGATTTTATTAGGTGCTTTTTCTGGATTTTGAGCTGTTATGGCTATAGTCAAGGTTTCACTTGCAGTGGAAGAGTTATGTGATGGTAAATATTTGAGGTATGGTAAAAACATTAAGCTTCTCTGCTCCTGAGTTCCGAAAAGGTTTGTGATATGTAAGTCCTCTAATGCCTTTATTCTGAAAAAGTTTCCTGATGTTACTGCTGATGTTTGACTAAGGTTCGAGCAATTCACTTGATAGTACATAATGGTTTGTGCTTCTTTCTCTATTCCTATTTCAGAAGGAACATACTTACTTTCCTCAAGACATAGTTGTTCACGATCATGGTAGTTTTAAGTGTCTAGTTCATCATAAAGAACTAGGGGCAGCTGATGTGGTGGTTCTAAGTTTGTTTCAATTTCTCCTGACTGTTCTTCAATGTCCTCATCAGTGTGCAGAATAAAATATTTTAGGTCGGAATGCAAAGAATACATTGGGATGTTATCTGGCCTCTCTTGGCTACTGATCATGTATTTCATGTGTGACTCTCGATAGAGTATTCTTGTTTGGTCAAACACAGGAATAATGGCGTAGGACATATCAAGTTGAATATTCCCTTGGAGCTTGGCTCCCCAAGATTTGGATAGAAGCATTCCGTACTTGGGAGGAATGTCTGCTACCACTATGTCCATAATCAGATGTTTTGCGGGTATTTGGGCCAAACTAAAACACATATCCTTGATCAAGCCTATACATTTGACTCTACTAGAATCAAAAGAATATAAATCTTTGTATGGTCTTTTGATTTCTAGGCCTAATATTTCCATTACAACCTTCGGCATAATATTATGCGAGGCGCAGGAGTCTAGCATGGCATTGTGAAGGATTTGGTCATGGATATTCGGACTGATGTAAAAGGGAAGAGTGGTTCCCTCTTGGAATTTCTCTTCTATTTTCGGACCAAACAACACTTCAGGAGTGTCATCAGCTAGATTAAGGGTGTTTGCATCATTTCCTAGATTCAGGACCTTTAACACTTGGGATTTATAAGGGCCTTGGGCGATGAGCTCGGTAAGAGGCATGGTGATCTTTATTTTGGTGATTTCGCCCTAAAAAATAAAAGGTAGCTGTAGTTTAGACATGTTTGTTTTAGCTTTTTCAGCCATGACCTTCTCTATGTTCTGAGTTTGCTGGCTTTGTTTCGGGATTTTGTTTGCCACAGCCACCTCAGGAATATTTTTGGAAGTACTAGGAGCGTTTGAATCAGGACTAGTTTGGGTAAATCTATCTATGTTTTGGTCATTTTTCCCGACCATGATTTTGTTGTTGTTTACTACTTTCTCAAGGATGGTATTAGGGGTTTTAGCAATGTCTGAGCTACCTTTCTTGGAGTTGTCTTGATTTTTTCTGCTTCTAAGGTCGTACTGCCTGTGGGCTTCTATTATGGCATTATGAAAATCTATGGCAGGATCCTCGGGATCTACATAGTTGGTTTCATCCTGATTTGGAGAGAATGATGCTTGTTCTTCTTCCGTGAGGTACACCTCACTCTCATTATCAGACCCTATGAGGTTCAAATGATTTTAATCAATGGGTTCTGTATCCCTATCATCTTCTTCCACATAATTTTCATTAAATGGTGGCCTAATTTGCTGGTCATTTTCCCTTGGTTTGTTTTGAGGTTGTTCCCTCCTAAAATTTTGGTTCCGGTTTCTGTTTGGAGGGATCGGCTGGTTGTCCCTGAGAGGAGTCTTCTCACTTATATTTTCCCACATTTTGGCCATGGACCTGACTAAGTCATCTATTATAGGATCTAAGGGGGAAGCTGAAGTGGATAATTCATCCCGGTAGGTGACTTTCCTTTCTGATCTAGTCCTAGCCCTTTTTTCTGCTAAGTTGGCTTCTGCTCTTATGGCTACTTTTTGCATTTCCTCTAAGGTAGGGGGGTCCTTGTCTCTTAACTGATAAGTCATGTCTAGATCAAAACCCTCGGGGAAATTTTCCAAGGTTGAACCAAGCGGGGGTTTGAAGTGAGGTGGGAGGGTGTTATACACACTGTTGAACCTAGTGCAGTATCCCTGGACACTTTCCCCATTTTCCCGTTTTAGATTGTTATATTCTGACAGGATTTGAATGGGGTTATTTCGGATTTCCCACTTGTTTATGAAGACTTGGTAGTGTTATGGGAGGTTGTGGATGTTGTTTGGAGTTAAGCTCTTTAACCATTTTTTGGGTTCTCCGCCCAGGCTTTGGGCGAACATCCTCATTCTGATGGTCTTGTCTTCTACTTCCATGTATTCAAAGGCATCGCTAATCCTATCTACATGTTGTTGAGCTATGGTAGTCTCCTCTCGGGTAAAGTGTGGGATTTTGGCTTGATAGTCATTTTTTAAGGGAGCCAAAGGTTGTGGCAACACCAAGGGTGCGTACCAGGCTGCCATGACGGGAGCTAATGGGTGATGCACAAAATGAGGGCTTGTGGGATGAGCTAAGGTGGTTTTAACAGTAGTGGTTTGGATAGGTGTGGCAGATGTACTTGGGCTAGTGATCCAATTTTGAGTAGATCTGGGATGGTAGGAGCCAAAGTGATGGATAAGCTGAAAGTTGGGAGGTGTGGTAGGTGAGGCTTTTCTACTAGGACTCTGTGGCAGATCTAGGGGTTCAAGATCGTCAAAGTCTATCTTACTTTGTGACTTGCTTCTAAGAAGGGTTTTTGCTAATTTTAAGTCAAATGGGGAATCCTACAAGGCAGTGAGATGTTCAGGTACTGATCTTGCTTTACAGATGGACCTATCAGTAGCTAAATTTCCAGTTTCGGAAGCTTGTCACAGAATCTTCTCTGGGTCATCTACTATGATAGGGGGATTTGGGTCTGGATGAGATCTGGTGTGGATTTCTTTGTGAAGCTAGATTTCAGGTCTAGAGTTTAGAGAGGATGATATTTGTGAATTTTTTGGATGGATGGCCTCTCTAAGGTTTTACTAATGTGAAGGATGGTAAAAAATAAAGGACGTAATAATGGAGTCGCCAGGTGGATTTCTTATGAGAACTATGGTCCACCACCAACACTATCAAATATGCTTGGGAAAAAGTTTTATAGCAACTTTGAGATGAAAACTTGCAAAGAAGAGTGATTCACTTGGTTTTAACAGTTTGCTAGGCTGTATGGACAAGCTAATGGTTCTCTTGGCAAGAAGGTTTCTGCTTATCTCTTATGTTTAGGTGAGGTTTTCTGAATTTCTAAGTTATACTTAGTTTGTCACTGGTTACAGAGTTTCCACCCTAAGTTTAAGTTTTGGGAAGGATGAGTTAGCAGAAAGTTATGGTCTATGAATTTTTTGTCTTTTATGGAGTTTTTAGGCCTACTGGAGGCTAGTGGAGTCGCCAGGTGGAACTTGGTTGTTTTTGTAAATATGTAGCTATGGTCCACCACCAGTAACTAGGGAAAACCAAAATGGGAATGTTTTTGGGGTTTTTCTGAGTTTTTATGTGCAACCTATGGTTTATTAAAGTATTTCTAAACCTATTTCATCACTTTGCTAGGGTGGCGATAACAAAAATAGTTTGCTTTAAATGATTCTATGGACTGGTTTCCTGTTAGGTTTTGAAGACTAATGAATCTACAAGAGTTTGCTAGACTGTTATGTACTCAATAAGTCCCACCGTGATCGCCATTATGTTAGTGAGCGGTGGGATAAGTCAGCCAGATAGTATTCTCAAAGGTCTCTAAATATTTTAGGGAAACTAAGTTTGTTTATCACTCAGAGTCCCACCGTGATGGCCATTATGTTAGTGAGCAGTGGGATAAGTCAGCCAGATAGTATTCTCAAATGTCTCTAAATATTTTAGGGAAACTAAGTTTGTTTATCACTCAGAGTCCCACCATGATCGCCATTATGTTAGTGTCCCGTGATTTGGCTGATTGGCAAGCCAAATGACAGTGTAACATCAAACCAATCTTTGGAGCCCAAGGACCTAGCCTTACTGGACTTAGAGAGGGCCCTCTCTATATGTGTAAGGGATATCTGTGTGTTTGCTTATTGTGTTATGATTTTAGGCTAGTTATGAGGTAAGTTTTTTGGTTTTGGTTTTTAGGTTGTGACGGATGAAACTGATCAAAGATATAAGATAGGTAAAAATATGTCAGATCAACTGGGCTATGGGGTTGAAAAGGTCAAGAAATCTATCAGATGGTGATACAAGGCTATTGAAGGGCCGATTTGATTCAAGGTAGAAAAGATCTTTGGGCAAAATGGAATAAAATGGACATCAAGTTTGGGAACAACAAAGGATTTCAAGCATAACTAGTTTAATAGCTGACACAAACATGGTAGGGCAAACCATTAATCATGAGAAATGTAACTATAAGCTAATCAATACATAGAAATAAACATTCAAGCCATGCATAGAGATATGTGACTCTCTAACTTTGGGAAATGGCTATCAGAATTTGGGGAAATACACTTAAGACAGACAAACAACTTAAATAACTATGTTGGAACACCTAAACACAGTACTTCAAGTTATTGGGCACTTTGAAAACAAGATTGCATAGTCTTAGACAAAGGGCAAGATCAGAACAAGACCTCCTTGGTTCAACAAATGACAATCTAATCAGTCAAAGAGAAATTTCATGGATGGAGCTATGTCTAGCCATGAGTAAGCAGGGCATACCATAAATCATACTTAGCATGCATAAAACCATGAATGAAATAAGCAACAATATCCTTAAGTTATTAAAGAGCAATCAAGAATTCTTTAATGTGACTAAGGATGAAGAAAACATGGAAGCTATGAAGAAATAGGAAATTTGAGGTGCCTCCAAGGGCATGTCTCAAATTTGTTCTCTACTGTTCTATAGCAAGCAAGAAACATGGATTCATGAATGAAAACTAGGAAACAAAACAAAGAGAGAGACACTATACCATTCTACCAAGTCATGGAATCCAACAACAATCCTCTTTCATCATCCAAGAAAATCCAAGAGACTATCCAAAAGCATGAGACAAGTCTTTCTTCCAAAGCTTATATGACCATATATTGCTTCTATCATCAAGTTTAGCCTTGTTTACAATGAAATCCTTTGGAATATATAGGCTCAAGTGAGGAAAACCTCTTAGTTCAATTTTCACTCTCATTGGCCTATTCAAAATATCTAAACTTGTCCTTGAGGCTTTTCAAAGCCCAAGGCAAAAAATATCTCATAAAATATCTAAAAAATGCTAAAAGAGGGAAATAAATTGACTCTTCATAAATTCTCATGTGCAAAAATAGCTAAATGCACATAAGGAAAAAGCAGTTTTTAAAGGTTCAATTTTTACAAAAATACTAAAAAATTACATCAGCAAAAGGTCCCCTGACTTGCCGGCAACTTCTGGCAGCCTTCTCGTTGTCGAAACGAGGTTCATGATAGCTCGTTGGAAAGCTCTGAGTGTCTAATTTTTGGAGAAACTAGAATTTTCTCAATCTAATGATTATAAGTCCTCCAAAAATAGGCTTGTGTGTAAAAAACCAGAAAATAAGGTTTGCTGATAGATTGGGCAGAGTGTAGAAAAAGCGGGCATTTTTCGCCTTTTAGGGGGAGAAAATGATCTTCAATGTCCTGAAAATTGTTGAGTGTGTGCTCCTGAAATTATGGCATCCAATGATACCATTCTCCTCCTTTTTTTATTCCCCAAACTGAAATGGTGAAGCTTATGAGTTTTGACCAAAAACCCAAAAATGCGAAAAAACCAAAATTTGTCGAAAAACGCCCAAAATTGGTGAGCATGACCCTCAAGGGTTCTCAGCAACATGTTGTGAAGCAGAGGACAAAATCTGAAGTCCTGATATGTCTTTCCCCACTTTCCGTGCCGGGCGCTTCCCTTTAGCCTCCTTGAGCTTTTCTTGAGCAGCCTTCAACTTGCGCCGGGCAAAATGATTTAACTTTTTGTAATGCCTCGTCATTCTCCTTTGAAGGTATAAATCCCTATTTTCCTTCTCCAATTTCCTTTCCAAGTGGTCATTGACTCTCTCAAGCCATGCCTCCTTATTTTTCTCTATCTCCTGTTCAAACAATGCAGTGAGAGGGGTATATTAGAGAAGGGCATTTTCCTCTTCTTTTTGCTTCTCAAGGGCCTTTTTAAGCCCCATGGTTCTAGGCCTCTTTCGCCTAGGCTGATCTTCTCCTTCACTTTCATTGAACTTGCCCATGATTTCTTCCAACCTTTCTTGGGATTTGGAGGCCTCCTTCTTGTACTTAGTCGCCCGTGTCTCATAAACAGCCATATGGACACTCATTTGCCTATTTTGGATTTGCAAGAATTGATTGAAATTCCTAGCTCTATGAAGATCATCCTTCAATGCATAAATTTGGCCTTCTTTATGGATCAAGAGGTTTTCTAGAATCTAGGCCTCATTATCACTATCATCGCTTTGGATTGGGATGATGTCGAATGCACTCTCTTTTTTATGACTTCCTCCTTCCTTGCCTTTCCCTTTGCTTTGGGTGGCTATTCTAGTGCTCTTCCTCCTGGGCAAATCAATCATGGGCTTCTTTGGCAACTTTCCTTTACTTCGGAGGGCCCTTGTCACATTTGGAGTGACCACCCTAGGCACTCTCTTCTTTGTTTTCCGGGGCTTGGCCTTTTTAGGAGAAGAGGGCATGGCCCCTTTAACTTTGTCACCTTGCTCTCTTTCTTCTTGAAGTTGTTGTTCCTCATGTTGTGGCTGATGTGTAACATGTTGTGCCTGCCCCTGTCTATAACTCTCATGCTATTCAGTCTCCTTTGGCTGCCCTTGTTGCTCTGTTTCACCCTCATCATAAATCTGATGTATATCATCAAAGGTCTGCTCACCCTCATTATGATTTTGTTGTTCTTCTTGTTGCTGCCCTTCATCATCTTTATGCTTCTGTTCTGTCTCATAGGGCTGCCGAGTGTCCTCTTTAGGCTGCCCTTTCTCATCACTATCATGCTGCCCTTGCTGCTCTGTATCACCCTCACTGTCATGTTGTTTTTCAGCATTTTCTTCCTCCTCCCCTTGCTATTTTTCATCACCACTGTGATGTTTTTGTGTGTCATCATGAGGCTGTTGTTCACCCTCATCACTGTGATGTTGCTATGTAATCATGAGGCTGATGTTCACCCTCATCACTGTCATGTTGCTGCCCTTCATCCTCTTCCTTATCATCATGATCATGCTCTTCCCTCTCTCTAGGATTTTCTGCTTGTTCTGTAGTAAATTTGAGCTTTTTAGGAATAGGTCTGCTAGAAGAAGGTGAGGGATGATGAGTAGGAGATGTAGGGGATGTATGGACTGGAGGGACAGTGGAGAAATCCGGATGAGTGATGAAAACATCCCAAGAGACCTCTCTCTTTTCAAGCTGATGAAGAATGATGATTTTGATGAGAGAGTGATGGAAGAGACAGGCTATTTGCTGTGAAGGAGGCTTCTTCTGGACAGTGGAGGCCATTTTCTCAATGCTCTTGTGTAAGAAGAAGGGAAGATTTAGCAATCTGGCCCTAGTGAAATGCATGAGCAGTCGAATGTGATATGCATAAATTCGGGAGAATCTTCCCTCACAAGTGAAGTACTTCATGATAATCTTCATGAGAGGGGCATAGCTGGCTAAAAGATATGAGAAAGGAAAAATAGAAGGACATGATTCTCTGTGCTCAGGCTTTAGGAAGGGCTTGTAATCATCTGAGTCCAAATGGATTTGTTTAAACCATTTCTCACCAATATAGGGGATTTTAGTAGCTTTAGAGATGGATCTTGGGGAGAATTTGAAGTCAAGGCCTTCCAATTGGAAATGCTTATCTTGAAACCTCAAAGCGCAAAGGTGTGTCAAAGGAGAAAAAATTTTCACCTCTTGCACCCTTTGGTAAAAATCTAAACACTCGACCTCATGGAAATTGAACAAGACTGATGGGTGTGCATTCACTTCTTCAGTGGAAATAGGTTCATATCTATTATGCAATCCACTCCTACTATCCTGCCTGGGAGGCATCTTTTTTTGGATGCTCTCTGCAAAACCAAACTGCCTCAAAAAGGATTTAAAGAATTTTTTCTCAAACAAAACTCTGTCTCACCTATCAATCACTGTTTGATAAGGCAAATTTGTTTCAAATGCTGTGTGAGATGAATTTTTAAACACAAAATTCTCTGCTCTTTCCAAAACACTGTTTTTCCCTTTGTATGCCACTCAACAAATAATTTTAATGATAAGCACACAGTCAAACAAAAGTGGATAAGGTCATAGGGTTCTTGGTGTTTTGGTGTGAGTACAAACAACCTTGTAGCAAACAACACCCCTCCTAATAAGAAAAAACTGCTCTTGTATTCACTATTCCTCACCCACAGTTAGACAAGAACAAACTCCAAACTTTTTAATAGCTTCACTCAAAAACATGCTTCATAGACAAAGAGGGCAACACTGATTTTTTGCTTTTTACCCCACCGAGGAAAACTATGGAATGATAAAAAACTTGTAGAATGATTACTGCCGTTTGAAATTAGGCCTGCTGCTTTCACTTTTCAACACTTAGTTTCCCTTTCTAAAACTGCTCCACCTTCTAACACTGTTTTTTAGGATAGTTTATCAGGCTTTTGTCATCAATAAAAAACTCACCATTCTCACCATGTTCACCTTGAACAAACATAAACCACAACAAAACTTGAGTTTTAAACAAAACTATCAACCCTCCTAAGCACTGTTTTCTCCACTACAAATGCTGACAGAGATTATGGCTTTATCTTAGCCTTGAGGGCAGCTCTAGTTTCCTTGAAACTAATGAATCACTCCTCTAACCTCCCATAGTGACAAATTTCTTCAAAGCATTTAACACATCTCCTTGATTCACACCGAGAGTTTCATTTTTTTACCATTGATTTAGTCTTCAAATAACACAGCATTGATCACCCTTATATGATTTTGAATATACTAAGGAGGTATATGAAATACCTCGAAGATCGATGAGCGCCATTGTTTGAGGAGTTGGAGCAGCGTTCAGGACCTTTGGAGGCGTTTTGATGGCTTGAATATGCGCGGCACGTTTAGAATGAGAGAGCACCGAGAAAAACAAACTGTTGGGTCACTTGTCGGGCCGACGTGACCAGCGCCTACAGGCGTGCTGCACGCTGCTACAGGCACGCTGCGCGGCCATGATTCCCTTTGTAAAAATTATCCTGAATGCGCCGCGCAACTATACAGGTGCGCCACGTAATATTTAAGCCCAAAAAACTCTGTGAATTCGCTCAAAACTTCCTTCTCCGGTCTCGTGAACAGCAAGAGGAGTGCTGCTTGTTTTTTTTGGGAATTCAACAAGGGCTTGCAACGGTCCCTTTATCCTTTTGAACGCAAAGAAGCCAACTACCCTTGAATTGAATTTGTGAGGGTTTGGAAGACTTCTCTCTTTAAACCACTACCTTTGTCCATTTGAAAAGGAAACAAAATGATTTTGAATGTGTTAAGAAGGGCCCACATTTTGAATAGCGTTGGTGAAAAGGTTTGTGTATACTAATTGAACAGTTGTAATAGCTATGACTCTTTTCCTCTTATAATAAAATTATTCCAAAGGTCAAACTCTGTTCACTGTGTTTACATATTTGAAAAGTAACCTCTGCCACTGTTGACCCTTTAGTGATATTTTCAACATGGAAAATCCACTCAACAATACACCAATGATTAATGAAGCATCCTTTGCCATTTGCAAGGAGATGGCCTATCTCTTTAAGACTTGATTGGCAGCTTCTGTTCCTTATGATCATATCTGCTTGTGAGAGGGAAATTTTTTTTGAACCCATATAGGGACTGTAGATATATCCTCCAAATGATGTGTCTCTTTAACTATGATTGAGGCCTAGTTGTATTCACCTGAGTTTTACAATCATCTGTCCATCAAGAGGTTATTTCTTCTGAAAACTTCTTCTCTACTTAAACTACATTAGCAAGGTACTTTTGACCTATTTTCATAAGGAGAATGCCTTCATTTGTGACTGTGGTCTGCATTATTGGTTTTGAATGTTGTTCCAGAATCTTGAAACTCATGCCATAATCTTTCTTACATATTTGTGAGCTTGTGTATTTATTTGCAATGCATTTATGGGAAAACTAATCTCAAATCGCCTCTTGTCCAGTATGATGAGTAATTTTGAAAGAAATTTTTCTATGAATAGGAAGGATAGTACCTTTTGAAAAGCAGTCATCACTCTTAGTGGTTTCCCTTGTTCATGATGGCAGAGGTCAGTTTGGGGCCAAGACACTTTGACTTCTTTGACTATCTGCTTTCACAATATTTCTTCAATGATGATGAACCTGTTAGCTTCACATTGTAACTCAAATAATAGTGAACTTATGCAAATCATTTTTAAAGCCCACTGTTTTTCCTTTGCCTTTAATCATCATGTTACTTCAGAAACCCTTAATTGTTGTCTCACTGTAACCAAAATTTGTCTTACAGTCAATGCAACTCTTAAAATCAAACTTTTTCCATCTGCCCTCTGCTTATAGATGAAGGAGGCGCTCTCAACCCTCTACTTGTAGATGAAGGAGGCGCTCTCAACCCTCTGCTTGTAGATGAAGGAGGTTCTTCAGTCATGTCATATCATCATCCCTTTGACAGTGCTATTTTTCCTTTCACGGTCCTTTCAGGCTTTGAATGTGATCGCAAGAGCTTAATGAAAAAATCTCTGCTCTTTGGCTGCATCCCAGGCTCAAGATCACATTGAGAAGAAGCTGTCTTCTCATGTGGAGCCAAATATTGTCTTCTGAGATGATGGTATGCCTGTGTCCTTGAAATATTCATTAAAACACTGTAAAAACACCTAGAATCAGTTTGACTTATGATCCATGTATTGCTGAGACTTGAGGGTGTATTAGTGGTGCGACCTATGGCTGTAACCAATTTTATTTGCAGAATGGGAAGCTCTGTTATGACTGGTCTATAGCAGATGGAGGTTCTTTGGCTTTAGAGTGGTTTTCCAAGGGAGAAATGCCTAAAGCGCCACTACCTAACTTAGGGGGGACTTTTTGGATAAATTTGGATTGTTTCTTTAGAGCTGATAGGAAAACTAGTATGGCTGAGGCTAGATAGGATTTGATAATGAGGTTTCATCTCATCATGGGCGGACTGAAAGGTAAGAGGGAAAAAAGTTTATGGGTGTTTTCCATCTGGCGAATTTGACAAATTTTTAGATCAGCTGCTAGAAAACTTGGCTGTTACAACTAGTCATCACCAACAAGTGAAAAATACTGATGACGAACACATTAAATCATTACACAAACAATTAAAATTGTCAACAACAGAGCATCCTCAAGCTCAGGAAGTGGGGAAGTTATAAAAGGAAAAAGAAAATATGTTGCGTATGATTGTTGAGAAAAACATTCAGATATAGAAAATGGAGTCAGACATGGAAAAAACTTGCGAAGGATAGATAACAACAAACAAGTGCAGGAACTTCAACAATATAAACATGATCAACAAACCAAGATTCAACAAATAAGTTATTAAAATCTATGGCTGAATTTCCCTTGAGAAATGTAGAATTTGAAAAGCTATAGGCATATTTTCTTAAAATGGAAGAAAGTAAAATTAAGGCATAAAATGCATATCTTTCAAAAATACAGAAGAATTTCAAGCTCACAAAAAAACTTGGAAATTATATGGATGAATTATTTAGTGCTCAAAATCTATTATAAGCCAAAGAAAAAATTTGGGTAGATATCAATTCAACTATCTCAGAGTTTTGGCCTTCCATAGAAATTATTTTTGAACAGGAACAACTGGTACACAAAGAAAAATCAACCATTGCTGAGATCAACGAAGAATTGGATAGTAAACCTAGGGAAGAAACTAGAATAATCAAGGTTCTAAATTCAAAAACCAGGGAGGAACTCGAAGACATGGGGATTGAAAATAGGAAAAATGCAGTATTTGAAGTAAGAAAGGTGTCGAGGAAAAGAAATTTGATGCTACATCTAGAAAAAAAATGTGAAAACTTGGAAGTTTGGATTAATAAATTCCATAAGAAGCTCTCGGTACTTCAACAAATAGAGCTTCCTTCATTGAGAGACCCTTATGGAGGATTAGTTCAACAGGAAAGTTATTAAAGAACTTTACATGACATAGTAATAGGAAAATCAAAATTTTCCAAGGTCAAAGGAATCATTAGTGGTCATAATTTCATCCAAGGATTAGAAGATGATTTATTTATTTCACCTGAGATACATCATATTTTTGTTAGTAAACCCACTTTTGAAAAATATACCGAGGTAGATGAAGCATATAGAAAGGTGATAAAATTTTCATGCCCAAATGATGATCAATGGGATAATCTCGTCAAACTTATAAGTTGATCAAGAAGCATATTTTAAGGTGATATATCAACAAAGATAAGAGCATAATCAACATAATCATATTTAAAGCCAACAGTTGGAAACATGATCCTCAAATAGTGTGCAAATTCCACTAAATCAGTTCAAGCATTTCTATTTTGAGTTCTATTTGTTAGAGTTATCCAAATAATTTTAGATAAGATTTTACCTTTTCATGTAAAAAGTTTAATAGATTAGATATTTTGAAAAGAATCTATATATACTTTGTAGTTTTAAGTAAGAAGGGTTGATACTTTGATAGAACCAAAGACATTATTGTAATTTTAGAATTTTGGAAGATAATCAAAGGTTTATGGCTTCAGTTCTTAGCGACATTTGTGTTCATGTGAGTTTTCCTTGTGTAATCATTTTTTTATTCTTAATATATTTGAGGTAATATAGGAGTACTGGGTAAGGATAGGTCAAGTTTTGATCTCCAAGATGGCCTCTGCAAAGTTATTACCATTACCGAGATTAGCTAACTAAATAGTTTGTTTAAATTACTACCTCTATATCATAAAATTATTGTCTTCTGTTATATCTCAAATATATAAGTGTTCGCTATAGGAATATTTCTATATGCCTTTTCTTTATTTGATAATGAAAATATTTGGGAAGGATATTTAGTTATTAGATATCTTTTTTTCATCTATCACAACCATTTAAAGATTGTATCTTGTTAGTACTGGAATCAAAACTTTGAGAAATATTTGAAATCTTTGGATAACATACATGTGAATGGTTTGAGTCATTGATCACCCATTTAAAATAAATCCTCATTTAGATGCTTTGGCATAGTTCCCAAGCCTAGAACTGTCTACAAAGAAACAATGTTTGGTATCCCAATCCTTCCTTGGTCCTTACAGTAATGAAAATATAAACAACATAAGTTTATTTCCAAGTTGTATCCCTCTTCCTTTCGTATGCCCTTTATTATATAGATGGAGAAGATGTTATTTTGGAATGAATGGATGAGCTTGAATGCTTTAGTGAACTGGGTGAAGCTGAAGTCTAAAGGATATTTTTTAGTGATACATATGACATGTAAATTCCATTTTGCATAGATTGTCCTTGGGATTATTAATTTCAAAGGTTGGGAGGGTGGTTATGATCTAGAAGTAGTGAAACCAATCATTTCAATTTGTTGCAAGTTATGTAAACCATGGCCAATCACACTCTGCTATAAAATATGGGCACATTTGTGTTAAAAAATTATTTGTCAAGGAAAAAGTTGTAATGTCCATGCATATGATATTAAGAGATCGTCAAAGGCTCATGAGGGTTATTTTTAAGGCTATAACACTTTCAAAGGTGATGTTATGGATGAAGGATGATATCCATAAAATTCCATAAATGGAGACATTTTGATAAAGTATGGAAAGATGTGTTGTAACACCATTCTTTGAAGGGAAACCACTTGACCCATTGTATCTATTTATCAAAAGAAAAGAAACAAAGATATTCTTTTAAAAAATTATTCAAAAATTTATTTTACCCATTGAATTGATGATGGTAAGATGAGATGTCAATCAATTGAGTACCAAAACAAGAAAAGAATATATTCAACAAATTTCTAGTGAAAATTGGATCTATGTCACTTACAATAACCTTCAAGATTCCATGTTAATTTTGCATCATTTCCATGGATGCTTCTACCACTATACTTGCTTTAAAATAATGAAAAAAGACCTTTTCTCCTTTTTCATCCATTTTCTAAGGTGTTAACCTTGTCGGGTGAGTGAGGTTAGTAAAGGTAGAACGATGTTCTCTATAGTTGTTAGTAACCACTCCTCTAGTACCCATACTTTTACTTTCAACTTTCCTTGTGAAAATAAAAGCTCACTCTATGGATTTAGGTTTAAATATATGCACCTCATGTTGGATTCTTTCCCTGAAAGTTCCCATAAAGAGTTCTAACAAATTTATCCTTTGAAATTTTCTTTCACCTAAGACTCAACTTTTGGAATTTTTTAATGTACTTTGTAATTAGACCTTTATGCAGAAGATTTACCAATTGACTAAAAACGTTATTACTCTTTCTTTTTTTATGAATAATTCTAATTCTATTTATATAACACATAAAAGTACAAAACTGCCACTACTTCAGCTGAGTGAGCCTGAAAGCAGGGCTTGATAGTCAGAAAAATCATGAATCTGAACTGCCCTCAAAGGGGAAACCAGTTCCTTAGAAATTTGTCTTGTCGCCCACACACGGGAAACCGACATTGTGTTCAGATAATTCAACAAAAATTGACATAAGAAAAGGACAATATGCTCTATCAGTAGAGAATAATTAAACATGAAAACAAAATTAAACCCATGAAACATGGGCAGAAGCGTCGTGTTCCACCATCGGTTGTCTGGGCTACTTGTCACTGACTGGAGAGGGAGGTTCCTCCACGATGCGGCATTTGTAGTCTTCGCTGCTGCCATCATCATCTGTAGTAGGAGCATAGGTGGCTTTGTCGGTATCCTCCTTCACCTGTTCATGAGTCTTGTCATCTCATGCAATCTCCTGCTGCATCTTGGAATCCTTGGCTGCTTCTTTTTCCTAAGGGGTGGGAGCAGTAGGGGGACTGGGACTAGCAACAGAGGGGGGGAAGGGGTAGGTGGCTTCCTCCTTGAGGGTGACGGTGATGAAGGCCGTGATAACAATCCTGTCCATTGTGCAATCGAAGCAAAATTCAGCTCTTTGGGAGGTTTGGCAGAGGGGTATGTGAGAAGATGGCGAAGGAGCAGGGGAAACGACGTTATGGGTAGCAGGAGGAAAAGGAGACCTCACATGGGGAGGTGGAGAGCCCGGGGGGCGAGTTCTACCTCTTTGGCTTCTAGTTTCCGGGTAGTGGCCACATGAGAAATCCTCTGAGGAGGAGCTAGTGCTGGGGGAGGACTGGGAATGTGTGGCTCGGCCCCTGCTGCTCCCTCGGCGACATCTCATTCTGTGACGAAGCCTAGGCATGGTGGCGGAGGGGCACGCAAAGTGTTGACTAAAAGATGGGCGGTAATGACACTAAGCTGAGGAACTGGGCGAGGTAGGCTGATGACAGGGTTGGGGCTTCGAGCAACAGAGCTTGCTCTGAGAGAAGTGGAAGTCTGGCACAGTTTCTAGGCAGCAGCGTAGTAGACAGCGCCTTCTGGTGTGCATTCGAGCACTTGGCTCAGCACAGGCGAGAGGGCATGAGCTGCTTTGTGGAGAAATAGACCTACAAACAAAATGATTGTCAAGAGAAAGTCTTAAATCGAACTCCATTAATAACCAGTGGGAATGAGCAAGGCGGTGGTAGAGCAAATTGAAAGCGTAATTGGAGAGTAGGCTGGCTGAATTTATGGTGAAGTAAATGCTACTATGGGTGGCC
The DNA here is from genome assembly GCA_034641835.2 of Pinus albicaulis. NCBI lineage: Eukaryota > Viridiplantae > Streptophyta > Pinopsida > Pinales > Pinaceae > Pinus > Pinus albicaulis. The sequence continues at coordinate 121,493,209 of CM076584.1, read as the reverse complement.
ATATGGCCACCCCACACGAATGCCATAAGGAAGCTCCTCGGGACAGACGTCCCATCAACCTCGGCTGGCATCCGCATCCGGAGAAAAACATTATTACTCTTAATATCACCATAATTTTCTATTAATTCCTCCATAAAAATGGACAATATGCAATGGAACCATTTTTCCTTTCATAAATCCATTGATGCCATACAAGTTGATCTTGTTCTAAACAAATGGATGCCATATTTACCTTTTTTAATAATGTCACTTGGCGTACATCAAAGTATTGCTCCATCTATAATATCCATGTTATGGAATTATTACCATCAAACATACTCATAGCAATATTTGGAATGAAGTAATTTTTTGATGTTGACTTGAAGCCTTGATGATGTTGATATTGGATTAAAAAATCATTATTGTCTTATTCGATTTAATATTTGTGCTCCCCATTTTTGAAAAAATACTCCCCATATGTGATTGAGTTTCAATAGAATTTTTCTCCTTATTCTTGTGACTTCCTAGGATATCCATATATTTTTTAGGGAGCCTCTTAGTGAGAATCTTTTCCATATTTCTCTATTGATTCTTGCACTTGTGACAATTGGTTTTCCAAATTAGATACTTGTTACTATACATATTCTATTTCTCGATAAGTCATGAATGAGTTTTATGGAGGCTTAAGTGATGAAATAACTTTTCAAGAACTGTTGGGATCCATGTGTGTAAATAATAATTCTCTTCATTCTCCTCTTTATCACAATTTTTGAATCACCAAAAATATACCTTCCAAACAAAATTTATGCCAACTATAAGCTACACACATTTCAAAACCCTATTTTGTAGGTTATTCGGATGGATGAACTTTTTCCTAGTATATCTATGAAATTTTATATCTTCTAAATCAAAATTTTCAACATATAATACTCTAATATGTCTTCTTTGCAATTCAACATGTGTTGACAAAATTTTATGTGGAAACTGAAAGTTATGATAACTTTCCCAAAACTAGTTTATTTTTGGATTCTTCCCAATAGAAAACTTGTATAACATGTGACATGTCCAATATTTCAAATATGATTCTAATTTTTTTACTTGAGGTATATCTATATGTATTGTTATATTCCTACAATTTTCATACTTTAAAATTCTCTGGGATGAAGTTACAATAAAAATTTCAATATCACTTGTTTGAAACTAATTTTAAGACTATTCATAGACCCTAAATTCCATAGGGTATATCTCCAAAACTTTGTGAACCAGAATATAGTATTTTTAGTAGCTATACCATGAGAGATATTCTTAATATTTGAAAATTTCATGGTTTTATGTCTCCCACAAAAAACTTTACAGTGAAAATTCCAAGGTCACATGTTTAAAACTAATTTCATGAACATTCACAAACCCTAACTTCCATATTGTATACCTATGAAAGTGTAGTGAACCAAAACCCAAAAAATTTACCCGATATACTTTAATATTTCATAGTTTGAATCTTCCCTAAAAATATTTATAGTGAAAATTCCATAATGACTCATTTTAAGCAGCAAAACCCTAGGTTTGTATGCTATGATACCAAATTTTATGAACCATGTGCCTTAAAAATGATAAGAAGTCAATGAATAAAACCCACTTCGAGGGTGGAGCCTCATTTTATAATGAATATAATAAAATACAAGATATGATGATCATAATACTAGGTTTCCTTGGTGGGTGTGTGTGTGTGTGTGTGTGTGTGTGTGTGTGTGCATGTAGGACACACAGGGTATGATTATAATGAAAAGGTGGAATTAAAGGTTTTAGCCTACATCATAATCTAATAGTAGAAATGTAATAACTCATATATAGGTTTAATAAAGGGTTTTATGGTTAACATGGGGAAAATTCCATTCATATCTTCCATATACGTTTCATGGATTAAGAAAAATTGTTTCTTTGCATGAGTGACTTCTTTCCTCTCTTCCTTATCCTAGGGAAGACATATGGGAAGACTTGACACCCTAATAATATTTTCCTCGTCAACATGTATTTCCACTGCTATTAATGATTTTACATGATTTTGTTCTCCTTTATTCTGAAAATTAAGGCAAATATTCATGTTCACTTCATCATAAAATCTCCTTGTATTTTTGAAATACTCTACATACTAACATCTTTGAAAAATATCAATGATTTATGGGTTATGATAAATTCTATAGGTATTTATGGGTTATATTTGATTGGACTATGCTCCCATCTTCGAAATCCTAAATGATAATGTATACTACAAGGAAAAGAAAAAAAAATGGTGTCATGGTGGACTTCTTGTAGGTCATGGCTGAAGGTGTTTTCTATAACGGATTTTCAACAAATATTTTCGTTGATTCCCTGAGTATAAATTCTAAGGTATCCATTTGGTGAGAAGAATTTTCTTACTAGTGAGGGAAAAAACACAATTCCCGGTGTGATTGTGCGATATTTTTTGTGCCAAAATTCTAAAATTGGTTGTTTGAGAAATATGAAGTGTACCCATAATATTTTCAAGTTGTAAACAAGGTTAATTTTGGTTCTTCAGGGAGGATAATAGAGTGAGCATGACTTCTTTAGTTCTAAGAAAGGAAATTGAGGGTAGGAAACCAATGTCTAGATTGCAATATTTTTCATAGAATTTTATAACGAATAAAATGATAAGTTGGAATTACCACTAAAAAGAGAAAAAAAATGGCCAAATTGTTACTCTTCTTAATATCTCTCCACTTTTATGATTATGTGATTTTACTTTCTCATATTTCTTACAGATGTTTCTATGTACATACAGCTTGAAATTTGCTACTTTTGTCAGATGAAAATACTACTATTTGGAGGATCTCAATGCTCCGAGGGACACTTCTTCATGCAAAGTGAGAGTTCTAGATGATTGTTGTGAGCAAGAAAATAAGCATGAATATTTTTCATGGGGAAAGGGTGAATGATGATTGACAAAGGCAGAATTGGATTTGAATTTGGATCAGTTCTTAGATTATGATCATATATGTCCTTGCAACTAATAGGCTCTTTGTCACTATTTAAGATTTCAATTTCTGGTTGATGTGATCCCCTTGACCTCCACTTAAATAGATTTTATAATTTCTAATATTTCTCATGACCCGAAGTTATCTCCACTCAGCTTCTAGATCATGTTAGGATGCCTCCCCACATGTTACGATTGAGACCTTCCTCAATAGTATTGAGGTCTTAACCTTTCATTTAATTAATTAATTTTAGACCTTGCATAATAAACATCATTGGTCACACTTTAAAAAGAGGAGTGAGATCATGATCATAAGTTTGAACCTTGATTGAATTTTTTGGTGATCTATTTTAGTAGGTTATTGTCATGACCATTGGTGCTTGGTGCAATTATTTTTTATACTATAGGGTTCCTCAATTGGCTATAGGGGATCCCATTGAAACTTGAAAAGGGGAATTTTTTATTTCTAAGTGTTTTTTGTGTCACCATGTCTCCTCCTATTAAGAATTGAAGCATTGATGATGAAAATTGTTGTTTGGTATGCATTTTAAATCAACATGTAGGATTTCCTTTAAGACTTTGTAAGTTTCATATAGAAAATTCTTTAGTTACAATTTTTTTAATATGGTATTCATTTTGATGGAAAAGAACGCTGGAGAATTATGGAGATAACTTGTGAAGAATAAAAGATGAAGGATGTATGAAGGTGAGGAAGATAATGTAGCATGGAAAGTGACAGGATATAAAGGAAACGATGCATGTAGAATGATTGAATTGTTTGGCATGAAATGTATGGTGCTTCAACCATTTTTTTTTCTTACATGGGAAAATGAAGGTAGTGATTATGGAATTGATATGATGTAAATAGAGGTTGAATGCTAAGATTTTGGGAGTTTGAGACTTTACCAGAAATTTGTGGAAGTTTGCAAAGAATCTAGCTATGTTTCTTGTGAACGATCTTGGTTGAAGCCTAAACATGGAAGGATATGAAAACTTTAAAAAATATTTTAATTTATTACGCCTTTTTTAATGTTGACTTCTCTTATTCCATGATTACTTGGTGGAGGGAACCTATTTTATTGTTGAGTTTGTGATTCTTTGTTGTTTCTTGTTTTTTTTGTTTTCTTAACTTCTACAACTTTTATTCTCCATGCATTTTTGTTGTTGAATTCTCTAAATTTATTTATTGTGTAGGTATGTTGAATATTTTTGAAGTGAGGTGCCTACATATAAGAGAAAAAATATTATATTTATTATATTTATTTTTATTTTTTTCTTAGAGTAATGGTGTCATTTTTTGTTTTCACCATTTCCAATTTTTATCAATCTTATGAATGTTTACATAGCATAGATTATTTCTTTATTTAAAACCCAGGGCTACCTGAAAACTAGTTTTGAACCAAATGATTTTGCAAGCACCTCATGGATGTTTTCACTAGGGTATTTTATTCGTTTTTTCTTTTTTCATTTTTCAACATTTGGATTGATTGAGAGCATCCTTGTTAGGAAATTTATTTGCATAAATTATATAATGTTTTATTATGAATATGGAACCTATAAAGTTGTGAAATGATAACACAATAGGTGTAGAATTAGATAATTTGTAGTATCAATTAATTATATTCTATTTGAGAAATAAGAAATATTAATAATATTAATAAAATAAAAGAATTATTATATTTCAATTTTGATTTATACAGAGACAAATAGTTCTTAAACCATCATCCACTTAGATTATAATTGTAGAAATTTAGGTTGCAATCTTCTGCTCAATTCCTAGATAGAATATTTTTTTTTAATAATACTCCATTTTAATCATTTCAAACATAGCTCAAATTTTTAATCATGTTTAATAATGTTTCTTTGTTTATAAATTTGAATATGAAAACTAGAAAAAAAATAAACTAACTAACTTAATCATTCTTGGAAATTTACCATGTACTTGAATATTGATCATGCTATTGAGACCTCATTGTCACCAATTTATATCTTGACATTATTTAAGTGGTCCTTATTTCTACGAATAATTGCAAATAAAAGAAAAATTATCTATGAAAAAATAATATTTCATTTAATTAATTAATTTTAGACCTTGCATAATAAAAATTGGTTTTCACACTTTAAAAAGAGGAGTGAGATCATGATCATAAGTTTGAACCTTGATTGAATTTTTTCATGACCATTGGTGCTTGGTGCAATTATTTTGTATGTTGTAGGGTTCCTCAATTGGCCATAGGGGATCCCATAAAAACTTGAAAAAGGTAGTTTTTTTATTTCTAAGTATTTCTTACGTCATCATGTTTCCCCCTGTTGAGAATTGAAGCATTGATGATGAAAATTGTTGTTTTTTATGCCTTTACAATCAACATGTATGATTTCCTTTAGGACTTTGTAAGTTTCCAATAGAAAATTCTTTAGTTGCATATTTTTTAATATGGTCTTTGTTTTGATGGAAAAGAAGGTTAGAGAATTATGGAGATAGCTTGTAAAGAATACAATATGAAGGATGTATGGAGGTGAGGAAGATAATGTAGTATGGAATGTGATAAGAGCTTACTGGATATCCACAGTGTTAAAGAACTATGGATAATTCAGTAAGCTCTTCAATAACTGATAACCATGGGAGCTTGAAAACAAAAGTGATAATATATGAAGGAAATGATGCACGTAGAATGATTGAGTTGTATCGTATGAAATGCATGCTGCTTCAACCATTTTTTTTCTTACAAGGGAAAATGAATGTAGTGATTATGGAATTGATATGAATATGTCCAACCTATAAACTTGTGAAATAATAACACAATATGTGTAGAATTAGATAATTTGTAGTATGAATTAATTATAATCTATTTAAGAAATAAGAAATATTAATAATATTAAGAAAATGAAAGCATGAATTATATTTCAATTTTGATTTACAAAAATACAACTATTTCTTAAACCATCATCCACTTAGATTACAATTGTTGAAATTAGGTTGCAATATTGTTCTCAATTCCTAGATAAATTTTTTTTTTTTAATAATACTCCATTTCAAACATTTCAAACATATCTCAAAGAATGTTTCTTTGTGAAAACTAGAAAGAAAATAAATTAACTAACTTAATCATTCTTGGCAATTGACCATGTACTTGAATATTGATCATGCTATTGAGACCTCATTGTCACCAATTTATATCTTAACATGATTTAAGTGGTTCTTATTTCTATGAATCATTTCTAATAAAAGAAAATTATCTATGAGAAAAGACTCATTGCAAACAAGGAAACACACATTCATCAATGTAAAGACAATTGTGAAATTGAATTGTGTAAAGTAAAATGAATTAAAATACCACCATGATCTCACAGAGTGAGATAGATCTCCAAGGAATCAAGGCAATGAATTTTATTATAACACCTTAAACTAAAAATTCTACATCTGAAACTAAATAAAATAACAATATATACGAAAGGAAGTATCAAGAAGTTGTATTCTATTCCATCATAAGTTGAGTATAGTGGCTCTAATGTCTTCCTTTAGAATGGAGAAGGCGCTCTTATTTATACATAAAAAATCTTTGAAACTAAGATAACCAATAATAATTTTAGATCCACAAATCTCTCATGTAGTTACAATCATTTGCTAGTAATTAGCAAGTATATCTAAATATTTCTCATGAATATCTCCAAGATATTTGCTAACAACTCACAAGTAATCTATTCAAAAGCCCCAAGATTCTTTCCATATCTTGGGTGATTGATTAATCATCCCAAATCCACTGCAAATATTCAATGGTTTAAGAGGAAGTTCAACTTTGGAACTAAGTGATAAAAAATTGCATTATTGCAAGCTATAAATGTTATTGTAATCATTACCAAACTAACCCAATTGTCAAATATATGTGAAAATATGTTGTTTTTCTAATATTTACTCATAAATTCACTTAAAATAATAAAATAAATTCATTATAAAATATTGAGCCCAATCCCACATATAACCATAAAAATGGAGTAAAACAGGGTTGCAATGATCCCTATTACCAATCACATCCAAATCCTATGTTCTTGTTTTTTGTACAAACTCTTCCTTGGTTAGAGGTTTCTTGTACACTTTAAGTGTCAATCCATTCACCAAAAGTGGGATTTGTTCATCATCAATTGTTCTTATTTTGACTAAACCATTATCATAACATTGATCAATGATGTATGGGAAAATCCACCTAGTCATTAACTTCCCTATGAAAGATTTGAATTTGGAATAATATAAAAGTTCCTAGTCTTCTTCCTTGAAGCTTCCAGGCTTGATACTTTGTCATGCCACCTTTTCCTTTGTAATTAAAAAAATTCAATATGGAAGAGGGCTTGCATTATATGCTCATCGAAGGCATTAAGCTATTGCAACATTTCTTGTTGTGTTTATGATAGGTACATATTCAGTTGGGAATTTTTCATTAAAGTACAAAGTCCAAAATCAATGGAAAGTATGGATTGTGGGTTATAAGAAGTGGGGTTTTTTGTGGTGAATGTGTTGTTGTTGCATGATTTTCTAAATGCGGTGCAAAGAGAACTAATATCCTTGATAAATGACTATTTTCCTTGGAAATACAAATCTATAGAGGATGTTCTCTCTCAATAACTCAACTACCTTTTATTCCATATCCAATTTCATTGTTTTTACCTCATCCTACCTAGTCATATAATCAATTCATACTATGATGTATTTATTATGTCTTGAAGGAGGGTTAATGGGCCCCATAACCCCATAATGTCTGAGCCCCATCTATCAAAAATCTCCACTGAGAATTGGATTTGTAATGAAATTTAACTTCCCTTGGTGGGTTTTCTCATCCTTTGAAACTCATCACAGTGAGAGGTATACCATTGAGCATCCCTATGGAGGGTAGGCAAAAAATAACTAGCCTAAAATTTCTTGTAGGTTATCCTATTTATTTAATGGTTCCCCCGGATGGTTCATAATGACATTCATGCACTTTATCTTCCCTCACACATATTATTAAAATATGATATGGTCCAAGATTGAATAAGCATCCTATAATCCAAGTGTAACCAACACTTTCTAATAATCTTTATTTTTTCGTTGTAAGAAAAATGCTAAAGAAACCTTCCTATTGGTAGATAATTGACTATGATTTATTTTTTTGTCAAGTTGTCTGTGATCCTCTAGGATTTACCTATGGCATGAGGAGTCGCGACCCAAGAGAATATAATCTGTCAAAGTCACATGGGGATCGCACTCGACCTGGGCCACACCAACCCTATGCTGACTAGAGGGCACAACCACCCCCCATGAGGTTTGATCCTAGGTCGCCTTGCTAACGAGGCCCATTCTCAACCGATTGTGCTAGTAGGAGTTTTCTAGATAATTGGTTATGTTATCAAACTAGGGGGTTTGTATTGAGATGGAAAATACATGCTCACCTAGAAATTGATCATCTATCATGTCTCAATTTACAAGATTTGTTAGCCTTGAAAGAAAGTCTACAACAAAATTTTACCTTCTTGACTTTTTAATGATGGTTAAATCAATTTGTTGTAACAGAAAATTCCATTTAAATATTCTACCATTAATATCAGGTGTTCATGAAGTACTCGATGGAAACATGGTCTGTGTGAACAAATTACTTGGTGACATATGCTTGAAGTTATTGAGAGAATACAAAATTTTAAGATTTCATTTTTTAGTAATTGCGTATTTCAGCTCTACACTAGATTTTGTTTTTTACTAATTAAATAAATTGCGTAAGACATATTATTCTCTTGTTGTCCTAACATTACTCCCATTTATTTATCTTAAGTATTATTACAAACAGGGAAAGGTATTATTACAAACATGGAAGGAAGTTTCCAATTAGTCCCTTGGAGGATAGGGTTTATGGTGAGTATTTCCTTTATATAATCAAATGCCTCTTGAAATTGTGGTTTCCAATAGAAATATATGCCTTTGGCCAGTAAAGAAAATAGGGGGGAGGATATTTTGCTGAAATATTTATAAATCTCCTATAATAGCTTGGATGGCCAAGGAGAATTCTAACATTTTTTTTTTGAGGAGTAGGTAGATGTTTGATAATCTTCACTTTGGTTTGGTCTACCTCAATTCTCTTAGAAGATAAATGATGTCCCAAAACAACTCTCTCAATCATAATAATATGACATTTTTCATGGCTAAGGGATAGGTTCATGTCTTCACACCTTTGGAAATATTTCTCAAGATTGGTCAGGGCCTCCTAAAAGGATTTTCCATATGGTGTGAATTCATAACCATATATATTTCCATAGTGGCACATATGAGGTCTAATAATATACTAAGTAATTATTTTTGGAAAGCGGTGGGAGCATTATATAGGAAAAAGGGAAGGACACTATAGGCGAAGATGCCCCAGGGGTACGTAAAGGTAATTTTATCTTGACGTTCAAAGTTGATTTGTGTTTGATTATATCCACTGAATCCATCTAGGAATTAGAAGTATTCCTTTCCTACTAAGATATCTAGGACTTGGTCAATATACGGAAAAGAAAAATGGTCTTTCCTAGTGACTTTATTAAGTTCCCTATAATATACCCATACTCTCCATTTTTTATTCCTATTTGGGACAATGAATAAGAGTATATAGAGGGATAGATTCCTTTAATTTATTTATAGTCCCATGTAAATGTTGTAGCATGGTTTTCAAGACAGACAACAATTTATGCTCTTTATTACCAATGATATTAGTATTTATTTTCAAATTTTTGGAGTGGTGGATTTCTATTATTTTGACAGTGGGATTATCAACCGCAATTGTGAAAAGATATGCTAATAAATTCCCTTGATCAATTTTTTTTTAGGTTGTTGTCTATCATTTAAGGCATTTATTATTGCAACAACAAGGTATTTATTTTTGTAAAAAAATGGAGACGAAGGTGTCTTCATTAGGCTATATGTTTCCTAGGGAAATGTTAATGGTCCAAATGGGATAGCTGGTGGGTTTGATAAGGTATTCTTCTTATTCCTACCCATATTGGAATATATTTATCTATTAATGGTTGAGAAGAAGGGTAAAGAACACGATATTTTTTAGATTGGTTGTTTTTGATGGTCATGTTTCCTAAATTTGATATATTCATTTTTTTTTCCATCCATAACCTTCCCAAGATGAGAGGATATCCATTGAATTTTGTCTTGGGTTGAAGAATGAAGAAATTATTGGAATACCCCCAAGAGTAAACAAAAACCATTATGTCCTCTAACATCCCCTTAGGTTCTACTATTTACCTATCAATAAGTTGAAGTACAATAGTGGTTTGTATGAATGATCCTTACATGTTTAGTTTCAACATTGTTTCCTTAGTCGTGACATTTATTGTAGCCCCCAAGTCTATCGAGGTATTATGGTTCAATTTTTTGTTGATATGTACATTTACTGCTAGGATATCATGACAAAATTATTTAGGAACAAGTAGCCTCCCAAGCATGAGATTCACTAGCTATCATATCACATTGATTTTATGGCTATCCTTTTTACTCCTCCCATTCCTCTTCAAACATTCCTATTTGATATATTTGTTGTAGATGGGTACATATTTGATGGATTGAAGGAGGAAATTTTGACACACAAACTCTTGAGCTAGCCTAGGGTTTCATTTTTGGATATTTATATCTTTTCTTGGTGTTCAACCTTTTATGATAAGCTGGATCTTCTGGAAGGTTTGGTTGTTGACAAATAGTATCCTCTTTTTCATATTCTAGATCTTCTGTGGCTTAGGGGTGCGAGGATCCATTATTAAATATCCTAACCTTAGATTTATTTTTTTCACATCCAAGGGGTGAATATACTAAGTAGCCTCATTATTGTATACAAACTAAGATTGCATGTTGTTAATTTTGGAAGCAAGTTGAGAACAAAGTTGAGGTTTCTTTGAAGGAGCAACATTTTGATGAGTATTGTTTGGTTGTGGAGAAGGAGACGGCATAAGAGTTGGTTATTGAGGAAATGGGGGCCTCCAATCTTATGGAGGATTAGTTCGTTGAGGGTTTAGGTTTTGAAATGGTTGATAATGAGGCAAAAAATTCTAATTTGGATACTTCCATTGGTTTTCCATAGCCCAAGGAGGTGGATTAGGATGATACCAAAGTTGGGAAGGAACTTGTGCATTATATCCACCAAAATAATAACGGTTATTAGAGATAATGCCTTATCAAAAGGGTATTGGTGTTGGTGGTATTATATGATTAATAAAGCACACCAATTCGACACTTCCTGTTGCTCCCTGTTGGATAGCCTTTAATCTTTGCAATGAAGGGTATTTTTCAATTGGATGAGGTTCTTCACAAAGAGAACATACCTCTATACTAGTAAGTGGGAACTTAATCTAATCATGTATTTTTGTGCATTTAGAATGAAATATGGTTAGTGCCCCTTTGGATTCTTCTTTCTTCCTTTTTATTTGCAAAGTGTCCATGTGCATAACTATTGAGTGTAGATGTTTTGTTTTCACGTCCTCTATCATTCCTCCTATTTCATTTTTTGTAAGTGTGGAAGAAGAAGAATCATCATTGTATTACCATTTATACCATTTATTTTAATTACCCTATAGTTAATTTTGAATATTTTTTTGATGTCTTGATAATCCAACTAGTATATATCCCCATTTGAGAAGAGATTTAGTGAGTCCATGAGCTCTTCTCTTTCCCCCCTCAATAGGAAAGTTTGAGGGAATCCTCATCCAAAGTGAAATTGTGTGCTATTTTGTAGCTAATTTCAAATACTTCTTCATATTCCTCTATTGATTCATTCTTCCATTGGGTGATTGGAATATTTCATCTCTTGTATCCATTTCTCTATAGTAATATTTGTACTTGTTGTTGAAAGCTTGCTTTGTTTTTTCCCAACTATTGATGTTGTTTCCTTCTAAAATCATGAATCATCTAAAGGTTGAATCCTTCATTGTGGAAGGAAATATCTTGAGCTTTATACTAATCTAAAATTTATTTGTATGTCTTACATACAACAAAAACCTCAAACAAGAAATTTTTAGAATATTCAGTAGTTAGGAAATATAAGTAAGTAAGTAAATATTAGTTAATGTTCTTGATTTTTGCTTCTCCACTGCTTTCATAAATATGGAACTCAAATACCTCTAGTTGATCTCCATCATCATCCATTGTATAGTGATATGGAGCTTCTTCTTCCTCTAAGAGATTCTCAAAGTATTTTGCTTGTCTCTCCAAAGAGTCTTCAAATCCTTGTACTCCCCATATGGTGGATGACTCACAGTCCACTAGATACTTTTGATTGTCATATTTTAGTTCAAAGGTGAGGTTTTTGGGTAAATTTTTTCCTGACCTATCCCTAAATTGAGGCATGCATGTTTTCAAAGAAATCTAGGAATGCAAACTATCTATTTTTTTCTTTTTGCATGAAATAATAATGAAATCTATCTATTTCTACATTTTTGTATTTTCAATGAAAATGAAAGGAACAATATGTGAAATATTAACACCTCCCTAGTAATGGCACAAAAAAATGGTGGGCCTCCAATTTTCAACAAGAATGTTGTCCTCCTTTAGCTACTTGTTTTAATTATCATTCGAGAGCCATAAAAAATTCCAAGATGTTGTGTACTGTATGTGCAAGCCACACTTTCCTACTTCCTTTATGAATATACTTAATGATTTTTAGAGCCTATCTAATGGTTGGAATGTCTTGTGACATTATATATCATATTCTATATATTCTAATAAGGGGAAAACCATGCAATTAATGAAATCATATGACTAAAAAGCATGAATATTGAAAGCCAATTGAATTGTCAAATGCTAAGAATCAAAAAAAGCTTCTAAGAACTAAATTAGACATTAAATATTGCAAATTAGATGGTCATATGAAATAAAACTATTGAATAAAGTGAAAATGGGCTAATACTATATAAACTAATTGTTGGAAACAAAATTCTAAGCTAAATTGCAGAAAATAGAGTAAAGGGAAGAATTTAAATCTAGACTAACTTGTAGGAAGATAAAAGTTCTATATAGCTCCTATTCCCCTTATGAACACCATTGCATGATATCATCATTATAACATGAAGGAAACACTCATTATTGAGTGAAAAATATAATGAAAAAGACAATGATGTGTTTTTCTATAGGAATTATCATAGTTCTACATGAAACCTATAACACTATAGGAAGAATGCACAAAAGCTAAAATGAGCTACAAGAAGGGATTGGATGCCTGCTTGTTCAAGAAAAATATTGAAATAAATTAAAACAAGTTGTGCGCAATATATTAATACTATAAAATGAGTAATTATGTCATAAAACCACTTATACAAGAAATAGGTAACACTAATTGTGAGTAATTTTTATGTAATAAAAATACTTAAGAATGATAGGAAAGAAATGAAAGAAAAGGAAATGGAAATAAAAAGGGTTCCTCAGAGTACTCTTGGGTAGACGCTACCCAAGGTGCTTAGGTAACCTAAAAATACTAGTAAGAACCAACTAGATAAATAAATCCTTCATTAAGAGAACATCCAAATAGAATAAAATTGTTCAACGGTAAGTGAATAGTGCATTAGCTTGCGATCTTTCAGAAGACTAAATTGCTGCAAAAAATAATTAACTAAAGCTAAGCCTTGAGTTCTACTTTTATACATAACATTCATGGACCTTCGCCTTGATTAGAGGAATGTGTATCCTTGTGAATACCAAGATCTCAAGGAAGTGGTTCAGGAATCACTCTTCTCATCAAATCTAGTCTCCTAACTATTTGAAGTGTACTTAAGTGAACTATTGTTGCCTAACACAATGTGTAAGCTCCAAATGTATACAAAATCCTTGATTTATCTCATGACTATGGGTTATATGTCCCTTATGCTTTCCTACCACATTAGTATACTATTTTGTACCAAAAACCAAGTATAATCATGAGTATAACCATGTCAATTAAATAATATCATTTTCCTCATGATTAACAACTTAGTTAATTAAATAATATCATTTGACTAACGATTAACTACAAAACAACCATTCATTATAATAATCAAGGTTAAAATATATATGTTGAGGCACAAAAAGATTAAACTGTTGTTTTAGGAATGTTTGATTGTAATTGGTGGCCAATCAAGGTAATGGGAAATGGGGTCATTAGTCAATTTCATTAAATATAGAATATTGGATGAGGCCATATAGGGAAAAAGTGGTGTTGGAATTTGACTAGCCATTTTTTGTCTCTGATGAAGGCTAGCTTTATTTCAAGGAGTAGTATAGGGCAAGGTGGTTCCTAACAATCTTGTTCCTAAAATATATGATTCGAGTAATGTGGTGTTTAGTGGTGAACACAAGGTGGTAGGTCAAGTTAGCCAAGTTGTGTTAGCAAATATGCCTTCCAACGTTGTTGTGAGATAGAGCAAACATTGAGAACATTGCAGTGCCAACAAGTCCATTATGGTGTCTCAACTTTCTATGAAATGTGTTAGTTTCGAGTGAGGGGATAATACAATAACTTGGCCTAATCAAAGCAAAGAACCATATAGAAGTTCCAAAATATATGTATATGTTTTTGTATATGAACTGATATTGTATCCACTTTTTCTATTTTATTTTTGGATACTTCACAGTTTGTGGCCTCGTGAGGCCGCCATTTTTTAGATATGCTCCTTTGAAGCATTTACAACATGTAATTTTCAATATCTATATAATTATAGTTACGATTTTTCCCTGGGAAAATTTATCCTTATATTCCTACAAATTTCATAGTTAAAATTATTTGGGATGAAGTTACAACAAAAAAATCAATATCACTTGTTTGAAACTAATTTTAGTACTATTCATAGACCCTAAATTCCATAGGATATATCTCCACAACTTTGTGAACCAGAATATAAAATTTTTAGTAGCTATACCATGAGAGAGCTCCTTAATCTTTGAAAATTTCATGGTTTGATGTCTCCCACAAAAACAATTACAGTGAAAATTCCAAGATCCCTTGTTTAAAACTAATTTCATGATAATTCACAAAACCTAACTTCCATATTGTATACCTATGAAAGTGTAGTGAATCAAAATCCATAAATTTTACCAGATATACTATAATATTTCTCCATAGTCATCACAAGATTTCATAGTTTGGATCTTCCATAAAAAGATTTATAGTGAAAATGCCACAATGACTCATTTGAAGCAGTAAAACCCTAGGTTTGTATGCTATGATACCAAATTTTATGAACCATGTGCCTTAAAAATGTTAAGAAGTCAATGAATAAAACTCACTTCAATGGTGAATCCTCATTTTATAACGAATATAATACAAGACAAGATATGATGATCATAATACTAGGTTTCCTTGGCGTGTCTGTGTGTGCAGGAGACAAAGGGTATGATTATCCTGAAAAGGTGGAATGGAAGGTTTTATCCTACACAATAATCTAACAATAGAAATGTAATAATTTAATATATAGGGATTAATACATGGTTTTAGGGTTAACATGGGGCTGATTCCATTCATATCTTCCATATTGGATTCATGTCTTAAGAAAAAGTGTTTCTTTGCATGAGTGACTTCTTACCTCTCTTCCTTATCCTAAGGAAGACATATGGGAAGATTTGACACCCTAATAATGCTCTCCTCATCAACATGTATTTCTACTTACATTACCAATATCACGTGATTTTTTCTCCTATATTATGAAAATTAAGGGCAACATCAATGTTCACTTCACCGTAAAATATCCTTAGCTTGTTGAAATACTCCAACCACTGACATAGTTGAAAATTATCAATGAGTTATTTGTTGTGATCAATTCTATAGGTATTTATGGGTTATCTTTGATTGGACTATGCTCCCATCTTCAAAAGCCTAAATGGTTATGTATACTACAAGAAAAATAAAAAATTGGTGTTGTGGTGGACTTCTTGTAGTTCATGGTTGAAGGTGGTTTTTATAATGGATTTTCAACAAATATTTGTTTCGATTCCTTGAGTATAAATTCTAAGGTGTCCCTTTGGTGAGAAGCATTATCTTACTATTAAGGGAAAAAAATAATTTCTGGTGTGATTGTGGGATATTTTTTTGTGCCAAAATTCTAAAATTGGGTGTTTGAGAAATATGAAGCGTACCGAGAATATTTTCAAGTTGTAAGCAGGGTCAATTTTGGTTCTTGAGGGATGATGATAGAGTGAGCATGAATTCTTTATTTCGAAGAAAGGAAACTGAGGGTAGGAAACCAATGTCTAGTTTGCAATATTTTTCATAGATTTTGATAACAAATAAAATGTAAGTTTGAATTACCACTAAAAAGAGAAAAAAAAATGACCAACTTGCTACTCTTCTTGCTAGTTCTCCACTTTTATGATTATGTGATTTTCCTTTCTCGTAGTCCTTTAGATGTTTATATGTACATATAGCTTGAAATTTGTTGCTTTTGTGAGCTGAAAATACTACTATTGGAGGATCTCAATGCACTAAGGGACACTTCTTTATGCAAGAGGAGAGTTCTAGATGATTGTTGTGTGGGGAACAATATGCATGAATATTTTTCTTGGGGAAAGGGTGATTTATGATTGACAAAGGTAGCATTGGATTTGAATTTGGATTGGTGCTTAGATTATGATCATATATGGATTTGGAACAAATAGCCTCTTTGTCACTATTTAAGATTTCAATTTGTGGTTGATGTGATCCCCTCGACCTCCACTTAACTATATTTTCTAATGTTAAAACTTTCTTATGAGCCGAAGTTACCTCTACTAAGATTCTAGGTCATGTTAGGATTCCTCCCCACATGTTACGATTGAGCCCTTCCTCAATAGTATTGAGGTGTTAACCTTTCATTTAATTAATTAATTTTTTACCTTGCATAATAGACATTGGTGGTCACACTTTAAAAACAGGAGTGAGATCATGATCATAAGTTTCAACCTTGATTGATTTTTTTGGTGATCTATTGTAGTAGGGTATTGTCATGACCATTGGTGCTTGGTGCAATTATTTTTTATGTTGTAGGTTTCCTCAATTGGCTATAGGGGATCCCACAAAAACTTGAAAAAGGGATTTTTTTATTTCCAAGTGTTTCTTATGTCACCATGTTTCCCCTATTGAGAATTGAAACATTGATGATGATTTTTTTTATTTTTTTTTTATGCCTTTTAAATCAACATGTAGGATTTCCTTTAGGACTTTGTAAGTTTCCTATATAAAATTCTTTAACTGCAAATTTTTTAATATGGTCTTTGTTTTGATGGAAAAGAAGGTTGGAGAATTATGGAGATAGCTTGTGAACAATAAAAGATGAAGGATGTATGAAGGTGAGGAATATAATGCAGTATGGAAAGTGATAGGATATGAAGGAAATGATGCATGTTGAATGATTGAGTTATATGGAATGATATGTATGGCGCTTCAACCATATTTTTTCTTACATGGGAAAATTAAGGTAGTGATTATGGAATTGATATGATGTAAATAGAGGTTGAATACTAATATTTTGGGAGTTCGAGCCTTTACCAGAAATTTGTGGAAGTTTGCAAAGAATCTAGCTATGTTTCTTGTGAATTATCTTGTTTGAAGCTTGAACATGGATGGCTATGAAAACTTTAAAAAAAAAAATTTGATGAAGCCTTTTTTTAATGTTGATTTCTCTTATTCTATGGTTACTTGGTGGAGGGAACCTGTGTTATTGTTGAGCTTGTGATTCTCTGTTGTTAATTGATTTTTTTTGTTTTCTTAGATTCTATAACTTTTATTGTCCATGCATTTTGTTTGTTGAATTCCTTATTTTTATCTATTTTGTTGGTATCTGGAATATTTTTGAAGTAAGGTGCCTACATATAAGAGACAAAAAATTATATTTATTTATTTATTTATCTTTTTTCTTAGGGTAATGGTTTCATTTTGGTTTTCACCATTTCTGTCTTTTATCAATCTTAAGAATGTTTACATAACATAAATTTTTTCTTTATTGAAAACCTAGGGCTATCTCAAAAGTAGTTTTGAACCAAAGGATTTCGCAAGCACCTCATGGAGGTTTTCACGTGGCTATTTTATTCCTTTTTTCTTTTTTCAACATTTGGATTGATTAGGAGCATCCTTGTCAAGAAATTTATTTGCATAAATTATATAACATTTTATTATGAATATGGAACCTATAAACTTGTGAAATGATAACACAATATTTGTAGAATTAGATAATTTGTAGTATGAATTAATTATATTCTATTTGAGAAGTAATAAATATTAATAATACTAAGAAAATGAAAGAATTAATTATATTTTGATTTTTATTTACACAGAGACAACTAGTTCTTGAACCATCATCCACTTAAATTACAATTATAGAGATTTACATTGCAATCTTGTGCTCAATTCCCAGATTGACTATTTTTTAAAATAATATTCCATTTTATTCATTTCAAACATAGCTCAAACAATGTTTCTTTGTTTATAGATTTGAATATGAAAACTAGAAATAAAAGAAACTAACAAACTTAATCATTCTTGGAAGTTGACCATGTACTTGAATAATGATCATGCTACTTATACCTCATTATCACCAATTTATCTATTGACATGATTAAAGTGGTTCTTGTTTCTATGAATAATTGCTAATAAAAGAAAAAATATCTATGATAAAATAATCTTTGCAAACAAGGAAACACACATTCATCAATGTAAAGACAACTGTGAAATTGAATTGCATAAAGTAAAATAAATTAAAATACCACCATGATCTCAAAAAGTGAGATCGATATCCAAAGAATCAATGAAAGGAATTATATTATAACATCTTAAACTAAAACATGTTTCATGTCAAACTAAAGAAAATAACAATATATGTGAAAGGAAGTATCAAGAAGTTGTATTCTATTCCATCATAAGTTGAACATAGTGGCTCTAATGTATTCCTTTGGAATGGAGATGGTGCTCTTATTTATACTAAACATGCTTTGAAACTAAGATAGCCAATGATAAATTTAGATCCACAAATCTCTCATGTAGTTACAATCATTTGCTAATAATTAGCAAGTAAGTATCTCTAAATATATTCTCATGAATATATCCAAGATATTTGCTAACAACTCACTGGTAATCTCTTAAAAAGCCCCAATATTCTTTCCATATCCTTGATGGCTGATTCATCATCTCAAATCCATTGCAAATATTCAATGGTTGAAGAGGAAGTTCAACTTTGGAACTAAGTGATAAAAAAATGCAGTATTGCAAGCTCTAAATGTTATTGTAGTCATCACCAAATTAGCCCAATTGTTAAATATATGTAAAAATATGTTGTTTTTATAATATTTATTCATAAATTCACTTAAAATATTAAAATAAATGCATTATAAAATATTGAGTGCAATCCCACATATAAGCATAAAAATGGAGTAAAACAGGGTTGCATAAAAGTGTAAAAGAGTTAAAGGTCAAGGCAAAAGGATGTGAAAATATACTGTTTTTGTGACTCAACAATCCCTATTCTAAATCACATCCAAATCCTATGTTCTTATTTTTTCTACAAACTCTTCCTTGGTTAGAGGTTTCTTGTACACTTTAAGTGTCAGTCCATTTACCAAAAGTGGGATTTGTTCATCATCAATTGTTTTGATTTTGACTAAACCATTATCATAACATTGATAAATGATGTATGGGCAAATCCACCTAGTCATTAAATTCCCTTCGAAAGATTTGAATTTGGAATAATATAAAAGTTCATAGTCTTCTTCCTTGAAATTTCTAGGCTTGATACTTTATCATTCCAAATTTTCCTTTATAATTAAACCACCTCAATATGGAAGAGGTCTTGCATTATATGCTCATCCAAGACATTAAGCTATTGAAACATTTCTTGTTGTGTTTATGATAGGTACATATTCCATTGGGAAGTTTTCATTAAAGTGGAAATTCTAAATTCAATGGGAAGTATGGCTTGTGGGTTATAAGAAGTGGATTTTTTGGTGGTGAATGTGTTTTTGTTGCATGATTTTCTAAATGAGGTGTGAAGTGAACTAATATACTTGATCATAATGACTATTTTCCTTGGAATTCCAACTCTATAGAGGATGTTCTCTCTCAAGAACTTAGCTACCTTTTATTCCATATCCAATTTCATTGTTTTTACCTCATCCCACCTAGTTATATAATCAATACATACTATGTTGTATTTATTATGTCTTGAAGGAGGGTTAATGGGCCCCGTAACCCCATAATTTCTAAGCCCCATCTATTAAAAAAATCTAATGAGAATTGGAGTTGTAATGGAATTTCACTTCTCTTGGTGGGTTTTCTCATCCTTTTAAACTCATCATAGTGAGAGGTATACCATTGAGCATCCCTACGGAGGGTAGGCCAAAAATAACTAGCCTACGGGATCTTGTAGGCTATCCTATTTATTGCATAGTGCCCCAAGATGGTTCATCATGACATGCATCAAGGAAGTCATGCACTTTATCTTCCCTCACACATATTCTTAAAATATGATATGGTCCAAGCTTGAATAAGCATCCTATAATCCAAGTCCAGACAACACTTTCTAACAATGTTGTTTTTTTTGTTGTAGGAAAAATGCTAAGGAAGCCATCATATTGCTAGACAATTGGCTATGTTATCAAACTAGGGGGTTTGTATTGATATGGAAAATACATGCTCATCTAGAAATTTATCATCTATCATGTCTCAATTTACAAGATTTTTTAGTATTGAAAGAAAGTCTACAACAACATTTTACCTTTTTGAATTTTCAAGGATGGTTAAATCAATTTGTTGTAACAAAAAAATTCCATTTAAATATCCTACCATTAATATCATGTGTTCATAAAGTACTCGATGGTAGCATGGCATGTGTGAACAAATACTTGATACCTGATGACATATGCTTGAAATTATTGAGAGAATAGAAAATTTCAAGAAATTGTTTTTTAGTAATTTTGTAGTTTATCTCTACATTAGATTTTTTTTTTCTAATAAAATAAATTATGTAAGGCATATTATTCTATTTTTATCCTAACATTACCCCCATTTCTTTATCTAAAGTATTATTACAAACATGGAAAGGTATTATTACAAACATGGAAAGGAAGTTTCCAATTATTCCTTTGGAGAATAGGGTTTCTGGTGAGTATTTCCTTTATATAATCAAATGCCTCTTTAAATTGTGGTTTCTAAAAGAAATATATGCCTTTGGCCAGTAAATAAAATAGGGGGGAGGCTATTTTTTGAAATATTTATAACTATCCTATAATAACTTGTATGGCCAAGGAAACTTCTAACATATTTTGTTTTTGAGGAGTAGGTAGGTGTTTGATAATGTTCAGTTTGGTTTGTTCTACCTCAATTCCCTTAGAAGATAAATGATGTCCTGAAACAACTCCCTCAATCATAAGAATATGACATTTTTCAAGCTAAGGGAGAGGTTCATGTATTTACACTCTTCAAAAAAAATTTCAAGATTGGTTAGGGCCTCCTAAAAGGAGTTTCCATAGGGTGTGAATTCATGACCATATATATTTCCATAGTGGCACATATGAGGTCTAATAATATACTAAGTAAAAAAAATTGGAAAGTGGCGGGAGAATTATATAGGCCAAAGGGAAGGTAAAGGTATTTTTATCTTGATCTTAAAAATTTATTTTTGTCTGATTATATCCACTGAATCCATCCAAGAATGATAAGTATTTCTTTCCTACTAAGATATGTAGGACTTGGTCAATAGAAAAATGGTCTTTCCTAGTGACTTTATTAAGTTCCCTATAATATACACATACTCTCCATTTTTCATTCCTATTTGGGACAATGAATAAGGGTAGATAGAGGTATAGATTCCTTTAATTTCTTTATAGTCCCATGTAAATATTGTAGCATGTTTTTTCAAGACAGACAATAATTTATGCTCTTTACTACCAGTGAGATTAATATTGATTTTTAAATTTTTAGAGTGGTGGATTTATATTTTTTTGATAGTGGGATTATCAACTACAATTGTGAAGAGATGTACTAATAAATTCCCTTCTTGATAAAAAAAAAAAAGGTTGGTGTCCATCATTTAAGGCATTTATTATTGCAACAACAAGGTATTATTTTGCAAAAAAATAGAGATGAAGGTATATTTATTAGGCTATATGTTTCCTATGGAAATTTCAATGGTCTAAATGGGATAGGTAGTGGCTTTGATAAGGTATTATTCTTATTTCTACCCATACTTGAATATCCTTCTCTATTAATGGTTGAGAAGAAGGGTAAATAACAATATATTTTTTGGATTGGCCATTTTTGATGGTCATGTTTCCTAATATATATTTGATATATCATTTTTTTGGCCATCCGTAATCTTCCCAAGATGAGAGGATATCCATTGATTTTTTTTTTTGGGCTGAAGAATGAAGAAATTATTGGAATACTCCCAAGAGTAAACACAAACCGTTATGTCCTCTAACATCCCCTTAGGTTCTACTATTGACATATCAATAAGTTTAAGTACAATAGTGGTTTGTATAAATGATCTGTATATGTTTAGTTTCAACATTGTTTCCTTAATCATGAAATTTATTGTAGCCCCCAAGTCGATCAAGGTATTTTGGTTCAATTTTTTGTTGATATGTATATTTAGTGCTAGGCTACTATGATCAAAATATTTAGGAACAAGTAGCCTCCCAAGCATGAGATTCACTAGCTATAATTTGACATTGATTGTATGGATATCCTTTTTACTCCTCCCATGCCTCTTGAAGCATTCCTATTTGATATATTTGTTGTAGATGGGTACATATTTGATGGCTTGAAGAAGGAAATTTCGACACAAAAAATCTTGAGTTCTCCCAGGGGTTCATTTTTTGGAGATTTATATATTTTCTTGGTGGTCAAACTTTTAATATAAGGTGGAGCTTGTGGAAGGTTTCGTTGTTGACAAATAGTATCCCCTTTTTCATATTCTATATATTCTATAGGCTTGGGGATGTGAGGATCCGTTATTAAATTTCCTGACCTTATATTTATATGTTGGACATCCTAGGAGTGAATACACTATGTAGCCTCACTATTGTATACAAACTAAGATTGCATGTTGTTAATATTGGGATAAATTTGAGTACAAAGTTGAGGTTTCTTTGGAGGAGCAACATTTTGATGAGTATTGTTTGGTTTTGGATAAGGATATGGCATAAGAGTTGGTTATTGAAGAGTTGGGCATTAGTTCGTTGAGGGTTTAGGTTTTGAAATGGTTGATAATAAGGAGGAACATTATAATTTGGCAACTTCCAATGGTTTAGCATATCCCAGGGAGGTGGATTAGGATGATACCAAAGTTGGGAAGGAAATTATATCCACCAAAATAATAATGGGGATTATAGCTAATTCATTATCAAAAGGGTATTGGTATTGTTGGTATTATTTGATTGATAAAGCACACCAATTCCACAATTCCTATTGATCCATAATGGCTAGCCTTTAATCTTGGCAATGAAGGGCATTTTTCAATTGGATGAGGTTCTTCATAAAGAGAACATACCTCTATACTATTAAGTGGGAACTTAATATAATCATGTATTTTGGTGCATTTAGAATGAAATATTTCTAGTTCCCCTTTTGATTCTTCTTTCTTCATATTTATTTGCAAATTATCCATCTGCATAACTATTGAGTGTAAATTTCTTGTTTTCACGTCCTCTATCATTCCTCCTATTTCATTTTTTGTAAGTGTGGAAGAAGAAAAATTATCATTGTATTACCATTTATACCATTTATTTTACTTACCCTGGAGTGAATTTAGAATATTTGTTTGATGTCTTGATAATCCGACTAGTTTATATCCCCATTTGACAAGAGATTTAGTGATTCCATGAAATATTCTATTTCCCCCCTTAATAGGACAAGTTTGAGGGAATACTCATCCAAAGCGAAATTGTGTGCTCTCTTGTAGCTAATTTGAAATACTCCTTCATGGATTCATTCTTCTATTAGGTGATTTGAAATATTTCATCTCTTGTATCCCTTTCTCTACAATAATATTTTTACTTGTTGTTTAAAGCTTGCTTTGTTTTGTCCCAACTACTAATGTTGTTTCCTTCTAAATCCATGAATCATCTTAATATTGAATCCTTCAATATGGAAGGAAATAACTTGAGCTTCTACTAACCTAAAAAAAAATTGTATGTCCTACACAAAAAACCAACCTCAAACAAGAAAGTGTTAGGATCTTCTGTAGTTAGGACATATAAGTGAGTAAGTATATATTAGTTAATGTTCTTCATTTTTTCTTCTCCATTGGTTTCATAAATAGGTAACTCAAATACCTCTAGTTAATCTCCACCATCATCCATTATATAGTGATATAGAGCTTCTTCCTCCTCTCAGAGATTCTCAAAGTATTTTTCTTGTCTCTACAAAGAGTCTTCAAATCCTTCTACTCCCCCTATGGTGGATGACTTACAGTCCACTATATACTTGTGATTGTCATATTTTAGTTCAAATGTGGGGGGTTTTGGGTAAAAAATTTCTTGACCTATCCCTAAATTGAGGCATGCATGTTGTCAAAGAAAGCTAGGAATGCAAACTATCTATTTTTTTATTTTTGCATGAAAGAATAATGAAAGCTATCTATTTCCACGGTTTTTTGTATTTTCAATGAAAATGAAAGGAATAATATGTGAAATCATAACACCTCCATAGTAATGGCGCCAAAAAGTGGTGGGCCTCCAATTTGCAACAAGAATTTTGTCCTCCTTTAGCTACATGTTTTAATTATCATCCGAGAGTCATATAAAATTCCAAGATTTTATGTACTATATGCGCAATACACACTTTCCTACTTCCTTTATGAAACTATTTAATGCTTTTGAGAGCATATATAATCGTTGGAATTTGTGACATTCTAGGCCATATTCTATATATTCTAATAAGGGAAAAACCATGCCATTAATGAAAGCATATGACTAAAAAACATGAATATTGAAAGTCAAATAAATTGTCAAATGCTTAGAATCAAAACAAAATTCTAAGAAATAAATTACACATTAAATATTGCAAATTAGATCCTATGAAAGAAAATTGTTGAATAAAGTGAAAATGCACTAATACTATCTAAACTAATTGTTGGAAACAAAATGCTAAGCTAAATTGCAGAAAATAGAGTAAATGGAAGAATTGAAATCTAGAATAACTTGTAGGAATATCAAAGTTACATATAGCTCATATTCCCCTTATGAACACCATGTTGAGATTTTCAGGTGTTGGGGTAGCATCAGATGTTCTCTAGCTCCCAAACTTTGTGGAGAGACTAGAGTACATAAGATCTCCAAGACCCAGAAAGCATTTGAATAAATTCCATCAAGTTTAACACATATTTAATTAATTGATATTTTAATTAAGGACCCTAACTCTAACTTAGGAAAATTAAAAGATTAAAGTGAATTAAAATAAAAAATTGATGAGAATGGCTTAAGTGACTGTTACACAACATTTTTTCACCATCCCTGCAATCCCTCACCCCACATATTGGAGGGTCTTTCCCGTGACCTGTGAGCAGTGTCATACTCTGCAAACACCTTCTTTTCATCCTTCTGCATAAGGACATCATTTCTCCTGTTGAACATTTCCTCAGAAAGCCCATAAAAACCTATGTTTTGGCATTGGCGCGGGTAGCCAGTTCACCCCTCGCACCAGTGTGGAGGATGTACACTAGAAGCCGCACTAGCTGGTGCTCTGTCTCTTTGTTGTGCCCGCGCCAACCTTTTTGGGAATGTTTTTTAACAAATTAGAGGCGGAAGTTTCCTTTAACCACCTCAGGGATGAGTCATAGGAAGTGGTTAATCTGATGAGCCACGAATCTCCCTATTTAGGTAGTGGTTTCCTCCTCCCATGGAACACTCCTTGAAGATAGGTCTCCCTTCCATGATTATAGGGATCCTAACCTCTCCCTTTCCCTCTATATAAACATGCCTTCTTCCTTTATGAAATCTAGTTGAACATATAGCCAAGAAGCTGAACTTGGAGAAGAGATACTATAGTTGAGTAATCGCTATCGAGAAGGTAGAACCAAGGAGAATTCCATAGAGAGAGCCCCGTCCGAATTCCCGGCGAGCTTTTGTGAGACGTGCTCCGCTGGAACCCTGTTGGAGGAGACCGCAACATCGAAGCTTGGTTGTACTCTTCCTTCCTTTCATTAATATACTCGACTATGGTATTGATTCCATCATTGTGTTGTGTTTATTGATGCAATTGATTTAGTCTTCTTCAACTGACTAATAGTTACGGATGTGAAATAGTATGTTGTATATCCTCTTTGTTTCTTATGTATGTGCAGGTATCCAAGCGTGAGAACGAGCGGATCGTGATCTGTCAAACCAGGAGTGAGAGGAAACCACTCTTTCGACGACAAAAACAGTGCAGGATATACAATAAGTTATCTATCGAATCTCTGTCCATTCGTTAACTAGGAATTGATGTCATAGCATGTCTTGTTTGTGGCTAGACCCACTCTAGGGCTAATGGGATCACCTCTGTCCGCAGAGGGGATTTACCACACCAACAAATTGGCGACTCCGCTGGGGAGTCAGTGCGAGTTTGTCTTTCGTCCATTAGGTCTTCTTCTTGTTATTTTTCTGCTTAGCTTGCCTTTTATGATTATTCTTGCTGAGTCTAAGACCCCTGTTCAGCCCCAGAGGATCAGATCTGACCTCTGTTTTTCCAAAATTTTCATTTTTCTAAGGTTGGCTTGATTGGCGTTGTTTCCAGTCTAACATTTGCGCCCACTGGTGCTTGTTGCCAGTTCAGCACCCACGCCATCCCCTGTCTAGCACTGATTACAACCAGACGGTCGCACCATTTCCTGTAGGTGTTAGGGTTTTCCCTGTTTTGGAGTTTTTGGTTAGCACTTGTGTCTCTGGGTGTTTTCTTGACTTGATTTGAGTGCTTTGGGATTGTTTGTGACTGTGAAAAACCTCCTTCCTTCGGTTGTTTGTCCATTTCTTGTCAGCATCATGACCTTAGGGTTTTCTAGTGTCTTGGTATGTTGAGCCTCCTGTAGGAGTCTGGGTCTTTGGTTTCACAGCCACCTTCATTATTCGCTTGATTGCATTTAGCTCTCTTGATCTGTTTGAGTGATTCCATTTGATGGAATGAGTCTTGAGTGAGTCTTGCCTCTTTCATTCGGTTTTGCTTCGTGTCACTCCAAGCATAGCTCACATTTCTTGTATGGGTCTGTTTCGACATCTTTCTTCGATTTGAGAGATTGTGACATTGGTTTGAGTTGTTGTTTTGTTTTCTTTTGGGTTGGTTGAATTGTTTCATTTAACTCTCGCATTCACATTCTCGAACTAGTGTGAAGGTTTATTTTTCATGTCATTTAGTGCATTGTTTGCTCCATTACATTGAAAAATAAAAAATATATATATATTTCATGCTTGCATTCTTGTTTGCATTGTGGAATTGGAAAATATTTCGCATAACTAGCAGTGGGAATTCTAGTAGATATTTCTCGTTTTCATTAGCTTGCATCAGATTTTGTAGTGGATGCTCCTGTGTGTTCTCATTATTTGCTATCGTTTGAAAACTCCTAACTTTCTCGTAGATAGTTTTTCATCGAATGAAATGGTATTTTATGGCATGTAGCTTACATTCAGGAATTTGTGAGATCCAACATTCAGTAGGACCTTGGAATTGGAACATAAATACAAGATCAACTTAAAATTTATTCAATTAACCTAAGGCAACATTGAAACTTAACGAAACATTTAGTGGTCTAAGTTAGAGATGTGTCCCGACGTCTTTAAACCTAGCAGTTGTCGCTCGCCATCTGGCTTCATACAACACTAGTACGGACTTGTGCTCCCCGTACCATCGAGTATATAAAGGGAGACCCATCTAGGTTGCAATCCTTTTATCCATAGGAAGCCGAGTTATCCGCCTTGTAACCGTGATACACTGAACACATCATTTGGGGAGACTGCCTGCATGTATTTCAAGTCCTTGGTTGATTTTTCTTTCATTTTATAACCAAGGTATATATGGCAGTTCACGGGAACATGGTAAATCCTTTTACCTAGACTACCTAAGCAGTCATTTTCGATCTTTACTGACTCCGTAAATTTGAAAAGATCATCGAGCACTTGTCCTTTCGCGCTCGCTTAAAACTAAAAGAGACTAGAGTCATATTTGACTGTTTCTTGACTCTTAAAACATGAAACAACAAATTTCTGGTTTCAATGTGGTAAAATAAACTACCTATGATTACACGCCCATTAGATTTTGATTACTTTCCCTATCTTTTTTTGCCTTGGTTTTGATCCAAGAGTCTTCATTTTCGATCTTTTTCCCTTTTCTCGTGTGCTACAGTCACAGTGGCGGAACCATCGGTTTTGTCTACTGGCAGTCCTTTCTCGGACGATTCATCTGAGACTTCTTAGACCTCTAGGTCTACCGAGCTTCAACAGCCTATCATCCCGTTAGAGTACCCCTTTGGAGAACCATTTGAGTTCCATTGGCCTCTTTCAAACGCTTGGTTTGGATTTGGGGTTGGAGAACATTTTCCCCCTCTTACATCGGAATCACCACTTTTGGCTATTATCATACCTCCTAGCCCCCGTAGTCTTTTGCAAGATCTCATGGTGGATTCAGACATGGACTCATCTGTACCTAATGGAAGTGAGGGTATTCTAGTTTCTGATGAAGAATACCAACTCTTCCCGGAAGACATCCATCAAGAGCCTGCTCAATCTTCACCATTGGTGTTGCTTCCAGTCGAATATAGGTCTTTGGGTCAGATTATAGTCGATATTTCCTCCATGGAAACATCAACCCCATCAAGAGGGTTGGTTCTCCCATCATTAGGGATGTCGCCGACGACACCTGTCTCATCGACGCCTTTTGTTACGTCTGTCCACACTAGGTCTACTGTCTGTGTGGCTGCATCGGCACCGGTTGTCACTGCTCAGTCGTCAGGAGTTTTGACTTCGGTAGAGACTTCGATTGCCATGGAAATCCCTGACAGCCTTTCTTTTGAGGAGTATCGGCTGGCTGTTCAGTAGCAGAGCTCCCAGACTAATCAATCTCCTCAGGATCCTAATCGTCCTTATTTTTCTCATTATGGTGCGGATGGTACCCCGATTTATTCACTTCCGTTTCAATATGATGAGCACGGAAACCCCATATATTTGCCTACCCCTAAGGCTTATCAGTTCATTAACGGTTTTATACCTACCTTGCCTGGGCAACCTTCTAACCAACAAGGACAACCCTTTCAGGGACAACCTTCGGTTCAACAAGGGTATACTTTCGGCCCACAAGGACAACCCTTTCAGGGAAAACCTTCGGCCCAGCAAGGGTATGCGTACGACCCACAAGGGCAACCCTTACAGGGACAACCTTCGTTCCAGCAAGGATTGTTTTACGGCTTGCAAAGGCAGCCTTACAATCCTCAAGGTCAACCTTTACAAGCTCAGTCTGTGATCCAGCCAGGGAAACCTCAAGGACCAGCTGGGCAACTGATATATCAACCTGGACCTTCGTATGGTCCTGGGGGGCAGATCCATCCATCTCAACCTTTGGTGCAACCTCAACAAACATATCTTCCAATTGGTCCAAATTTTGCGCAATCAGGGCCATCTTATGGTCCTGCTCTAGGTAAACCTGGATATCTGGCACAATCTGGCCCATCGCAGCCATCAGGCCAACCTATTCCGCAGGGGCAACCTAGTGGCCCTCAACAGTCAGGTCAACCTGCTCAGCTAGGCCAACTTGCACAGCCCATTCACCCTGCTCATCCACCCCTCTACTCTATGCCGCAGCCGAATCAACCTCTGCGCCCAACTTATCCAGCTCAGCAGGGCCCCACTTATCAACAGCTTGTTTGACCCCAAGGCGTTTATTTTCCTTAAGGTCAATATCGACCAGTTTACAACCTGCCTCAAGGTCCTGCTTATTACCCTCAACCGCCAGGCTATACTTATACCGCAGAAAAATCCTTATGTTGCTCAATCGGGACCCTCGTATACTTAGAATCAGTATCCTAGTCTTCAACCCCCATATCCTAGTCCTCAGTCGCCATATCAACCGAATTATCCGGCTTATACCCCTTATTGTCCGAATCCTCCAGGACAGAACCAATGGGGGCAGAGTTATACTCAACTAGGATGGAGTATGGGTGCAGGTCCTTATCGAGGACCTGCCATGCCTTCTAACCCTCAATTACCTTTCCTTGCCACATTGGAGCTATTGATTGTGTCCAAATTGACAAATGATCCCATTCTTCATAATCCTTTTTGGCCTCCAATTCCAATGAAGGTTCTAGGTGATTGTCCCAAGTTCGAGGGAAATTCTGGAGAAGACCCCCAAGCTCACGTCATGGCATACCATTTATGGTGTTCTTCCAATTCTTGGTTGGATGACTCTGTTCGAATCTGTCTCTTCCAGCGCACTCTCACCAGAGCTGCTTCTAAGTGGTATATTGAACTGTCTCGTGGCATATTTCAAGATTTCAACAGTCTCGCTATGGCATTCCTTACCCATTTCCAGTTGCCAGTTCATTATGAAGCTGGGATGCATCTCCTAACATCCTTGAAACAGGACCGTGCTACCCATATCTCGGACCACATTCATGAATGGAGACGGCGTCATTGCCTGATCAAGTTCGAAATTCCTGATCAGCTTCTTACTCATTGGTTCACTACCTCTTTTTTCAATCATATTGTGAAAGACATCGCCATGGGGGCATGTGTAACCGAGGAACAAGCCATCGCTTGTGCTTAGAAACTTGATTTAGTGTACTCTCAATCAGGGATTTTGTATGACATCTTGACTGAGGCTCCACGACCTGGGACCTCTAAAGCGCCGGCTACCCCATCAGTCGACAGTGTTATTGGTTCTGTGTCTCATACTTCACGCAAGTCTTCCAATAGGAAGCAGAAATCAAATTCTTCCAATAATTCTGCTCCTCAGGCTACCCCAGATTCTGGTAAAACCTCAGAGGTAAACGTCGTTCAAGCCAATCCTACGGACAAGACTTCCAAGGGGAGAAAGAAGGGCAAAGGCAAGGCCAAAGCCAATGCCCCAAAACTGGAATCATCTAAACCTCGTGCTGATGATGGTTCATAGCGAAAGCCGAAGTATCCCTGTCTGATTTGTGATGAGGACCACTACACTAAAGATTGTCCTAGATGATCTGAGGTTAGTCAACTTCTCAAAGGCACTAAGGGAACTCCAGCGTTCCTTAAGGAACCTTTCCCATCTCAGCAGACCCAAATGGTCAAGCAACCTCCACCATCTGCGTCATTTGGCTCTCAAGTATTCATGATGAACGATTCTGCACCCATTTCCATCGCTACTCGGTCAAAAGATTATGTTAGATCATGCCAAGCAGCCGGGAAAGAGGTCGTTGATTGTCCTCCCCCCCCCCCCCCCCCACTGCCTCTAGTCCTCTTGACATTGAAAGGCCCAGTGCTGAACCCATTGTACGGCCACCTTCTAAAGGTGTTCTTTGGAAATCTTCTTATAATCCTAACGCCCGTGTTGCCCAGCATTATAGTATTGTTGAGGACTTAGCACTGGCACCTTCCGTGATTTCTGTGTTAGAAGTGCTTTAGAGTTGTTCGTCTCAACGGAAAGCATTACTATCTGCGATCGACGAGATTGATCCTACTGATTCTAGCCTTCTCTCTTTCGACTTGGAGAATTTTGTCCCTCAACTTCCGCCCCAGAATGCGCTTGTCATACAAGTCGGCATTAACGGTCTCAACATCCATAGAGCTGTTGTGGACGAGCGTGCATATACCTGTTTCATGTCATCTATTTACTGGAAGGCTATTGGCTCTCCAGCCCTGACTTCGTCACCCAATGCCCTTGAAGAATTCGATGGAAGGGAATCAAAACCCTTGGGTGTTCTCGCTAGCTTGCCGATCATGTTGTAGGGAAAGACGGTCAACGTTGAAGTAGAAGTTGTTGATGCCAAACTTAATTACAATCTTCTACTCGGTCGCAGTTGGACTCACGCTATGATGTGCATTCCATCCACCCTCTTTCGACTTCTAAAGTTTCCACACGAGGGAAAAATCATCTGTCGATCAGTTGTCATTCTTTACCTCGTCTTCCGAGAGCAACGTGCCATACGTGGATCAGATTCCTTCTCCCCCTGACAGTGTAGGGTCGGGTCTTTTCAAAGATCCCGCTCTCATGGGTATCTTTCCCCTTCTGCCACCAAATACTGTTCAAGTTAATATGTTCTCTCGGTCAAATGACCCATGGATCGTCCCTTTACCTGAACAAGTTGATTCATTTGGAGATTCAATTCCGCTTAGTCCAATCGAAATCAATTATTGCGAGCTTACAGTTGCATCTTATTCTCCCCCTCCTAAAGCTGCTCCTTTGAGCATGTCTCTCGACATTTATTCTCAATCCCCCTAGCTCGGCGATGTGGATTCACCTAATCCTTTGAAAGAAGTGTTTCCATCCGACGAGGCTATCATGGTAACCATGTCTCTCGAAGATCTACCGTGGAGCGATGGGCATCATCGTTCCTCGTTTATGCTTGGCCTCGGGGCAATGTCTAACTGTCTTGAGAATTTTGCGTCTCAAGTTCCTTCTCCGCCACTTCAAAAGCCTATTTTGACTCATGAATTCTTCGCTGAAGGTAACTTGGGTAACATTACTCAAATGATGCCTATCGACATTTCCGTGAAATTGGGAATTTTTGAGAACATCCATGTGGGAGTCACTTGCTCTTCCGAGGAAGTCCAAGTGTATAATAGCCTCTTTTGTGAATTCCGTGATGTTTTTTCCTGGTCTGACGAAGAGATGCTTGGAATTGACCCCAGTATTGTGGTGCACGAGATTCCCACCTACCCAAGTGCGAAGCCTGTTCGCCAGCATCTTTGTCCAATGCATCCTCGGAAAGTCGCCGCTATAAAAGCTGAAGTTGAAAAAATTCTCAAAGTGGGTTTCATTTATCCGATTCCTCTGATAGAGTGGGTTTCTAACATTGTCCCTATGGATAAGAAGCAGGGAGAAATTCATGTCTATGTTGATTATCGCGATATCAGTCGGGCCTATCCTAAGGATAACTATCCCACCCCTTTCATCGATCAGATCATTGAAGATTGTGCGGGGAGTGAGATTTTTTCCCTTATGGATGGTTTTTCTGGCTATAATCAGATCAACATTCTCCCATTCGATCAACACAAGATCACTTTTATCTGTCCTTGGGGAATGTTCGCGTATAAGAAACTCCCTTTTGGCTTAAATAATGCTAGGGATACGTTCCAACGTGCAATGTCTTATTCCTTTCATGATATTCGTCATATTTTTCAACCATACTTAGATGGCGGAGGACAAATCAACATCTGTACATGGCTCCATAGCTGAATTCAAACATCCACTCCTCATAGATTTACTCTTCAATACGGCCATGATCCTAGATCTGTGGACGTAATGGTCTACGTGTTCTCCATCAGCATAAACTTTAGGAATCAGTTATGTTTCTTTTGTTATAAATAACGTGTTTGCATACGCATATGAGATTAGTCTGTGTTAGTTTTTATTAGTCTGCTCTGTAATGTAATTACGTTGCACTTGTGCCGTAATATCACCTTTCTGTTATGACTGCATTTTAATATAAGAAGACTTTGTTTCCAAACGTAATTCGTACTTGAAGATTGTTGCCAAGGCTGGTGTAGAGGGCCCCTGCACTCGCCAAGGTTCTGTGCATTATTGTATAGTTCTTGTTTTATTTCTTTAAAGTTCATTGTGCCATAATCCATTCACATGTTTATACATTGCATCTTTCATGGTATATATGCTTCATTTCTGTTTATAAACTTTCATGCTTTCCATTTCACTTCTGTCTTTCATGTTTTATGTTGTTAATCACTGATCAGTGTTCTTGTTTCAGGTTATAGATAGGCAGCCCGGGCATTTTCATAGCTTTTTTACTAATGACATGGAATTAACATTGTTCTGCTGCTAATTTGTTTTTCTTAGTTTCTGTTTAATTTCAGTACTGCTTTGTTTAATTCAGTTTTGCTCATTTGCTTCAATAGTTAAATTTAGATATATTAAACTGCTCATAACATCTTCAGTTGCCTCCGAAAGCCACAGCTGGACTGATGGTGAGGGATTGTATTATGAAATGTGTAGTTTGATATTAGTTTCCTTTCTGCAAGTTAGATATATTAAATTGTTCATAACATCTTCAGTTGCCTCCGAAAGCCACAGCTGGACTGATGGTGAGGGATTGAATTAGGGATGTGTAGTTTGATATTAGTTTCCTTTCTGCAAGTTAGAAATATTAAATTGTGCATGACATCTTCAGTTACCTCCGAAAGCCACAGCTGGACTGATGGTGAGGGATTGAATTATGAATGTGTGGTTTGATATTAGTTTACTTTCTCCAAGTTAGATATCAGTTACTCAAGTTGTTTATGGTTACTTCCGAAAATCATAGCTGGACTAATGATGAGGGATCAGAAGACAAGTTGATGTAATTTGATTTAGATTTACTTTATTGCAACTTTTGGATTTCTTCCAGCATAGTTTCTTTTGTGTTTAGACAACAGCAAGAATAGTTTGGTTTCATGCTCACTAGTTCACTGTTTTGATTTATTAGACTAGCAGCACCTTTTCATTTCAGCAGCACATTTTCATTTTCTTTCAAGTTTTGTCATTGTATGTTTCAAATTCATTTTTAAGTTTCAAGTTGGTAAATCATTATAGAGGATATCATTTCCTTGAACAAACATAACCATACTTGTTTTCATTTTAGAATTTCCATTTCATCTTAGAAAACCAAAAACGACAAAAAGTTAAGAAATAGGTTATCTTGCACATATAGTGCACCGCACTTCATCAACTTACGAATCCCGGATTGACAAATTAAATGCAGCAATTTAGGACACACTAAATTGACCAAACATTTTGGCGTCGTTGCCGGGGAAGTGTAACTAGGTAGCCAATTTCTTAAAAAAAAAAACATAAAATCATAAAAGAAGGGAAAAACTTGATAACTTCTTGAAGTATGCTCTCCTCTTGCACCTAGTGTGATTTGGAGGATCAGAAAAGAGAGTTATTGGTTTAGTAATTTCTTAAGTATGCTCTCTTCTTGCACCTAGTGTGATCTGGAAGATCAGAAAGAGAATTATTAGCCCAACTTTTTAAAAATAAAAATAAAAAAATGACATGCATAGAGCAAGAGATTCTAGGGGAAGGTTTATAGCTAAAGCCAAGAGTTCGATTTTCACAACTCCATCTTCTTCAAGGCATAGAAAAGAATCACCACCATCTACCCCTAGCCTTAAGATTTTTGGAATACAAGGAACAACCGAATTAGAGGATTCTCCTATACCACCTACTAAATCTCATTTAGAAAAGGAAGAGACTCTCTCTCATCCTCCCTTGATAGAAGAACTAGAGGACTTTAAGGACTCTAAAGAAACTATCATGGCAGAGGAAATAATAGATGGATTTGGAGGTAAAGGTAGAAGAGGAGGAAACAATGGAGACAACAATGGTGAAGAAAATAATGGAAGAAATAGGGAAGGAGATAACTTGTTTGGATTCCCTATAGTTGATGAGGAAAATCATACAACGATGAAAAATATCTCACCATCTGTCCTTCCTAACTTTTATGGATTGCGAAGTGAGGATCCTGAAACATTTCTGTTTGAGTTTGAAGTCATGTGCCGAACCTATGACTATATGGAAGACTCTCAAAAACTCAAACTGTTTCCTTCAACATTGAAGGGAGCCGCTTTGAAATGGTTCATGGGATTAGTCACCCAATCTATTAGGACTTGGGATGATATGAAACAAACATTTTTGGATAGATACCTGGACTATTGCATGCCCACCAATCACAAGGATGAGGTATTCAAAATGGTGCAAAAAGAAGATGAAAATTTGGAAGATTTACTTGAAAGATTTCAATACAACTTAAAAAGAGCAAAGATGAGGAACTTAGATGATGAAACTTTGAAAGCCCTTATATTAAAAGCCATTAGAGATGAATGGATAGATATTTTAAACATGATGGGGAAAGGA
The DNA here is from genome assembly GCA_034641835.2 of Pinus albicaulis. Lineage (NCBI taxonomy): Eukaryota > Viridiplantae > Streptophyta > Pinopsida > Pinales > Pinaceae > Pinus > Pinus albicaulis. The sequence goes on along the minus strand of CM076584.1, from coordinate 121,457,248 downwards.
GACATTTCTCAACTTCCACTTCGTGACATAACAGAACTATGTGTCCATCTCTCAAGAGGAAAATCTAAAACAGGAAAAGGGCCCAGGGATCCTTCTCTTATTAGGGCTAACAAATCTGCAACTGGATCAGTAAGTAGGGCAGAGATTGGTAATATGCTTGATGAGTTCAAAACTGATATCTTAGGGAGCCTTAGTGAACAACTAGACACCCTTAAAATCCAACACAAGCAGAAAGCAGAAACAGATGCTTTAGCCATCTTTTGTCCAAAATGTAGGAAGAAACATGCTTTAAGGGAATGTCCCTTGGATGCAAAAGTTGTAGAAACATGTATGATTTGCTCAGAAAATCATGAGATCAAGGATTGTCCTTCAATCCCTGGACTCAAAGCCGTTTTTCAAGAAGATCCAAATTCAATAGAATCTCTCTGTTTTGTCGCAAGGAGACCTTGGCAGGGACAACAATCTCAAGGGTTTAATAACCCTATGAATCTTCAAACCCCACCAAATTGGACTCCTTGGCAACAACCTTGGCCCCAACATCAAAATTCATATCAGCCATGGGTACAAGGGATGCAAAATCTTTATGGGAGATTTGCTCAATTTTATCAATATCCTCCATCTTTTCAAAATCAACAAGCTCCACAACTTCCAAACCCAAATCCACAACTTTCATTGCCATTTCCACAACAACAACCTTCTCAACAAAATCCAAATCCTCAACTCACGCTCCCATACCAACAAAAGACAAATCAACTTCCAGCTCAGCCATTGCCAAATCCTAACAATAAAAATCCTCAGAATACTTACATGGTAGAAGGACAACAATTTCATACCTATATGATTGTTCCTCTCAACGATGTACAACTCAGATCTGGTAGAGTTTTAGAAAAACCTTCTATAGATATTCAAGAGCAAGATACCTCTGAGGAGGACTCTCTTCAAGTCAATAAGGGTTCCGAGGAAGAATCTCTTCAAAATTCAAAAATTCAAAAAGAAAAAGAAAAGCTAACATCCACAACTCCTATAGTTGAGCAACCTGTATCTTCATCTACACCTCTTTTTCCGGAAAGACTACAAATTGATAAGGGGGTGGAAAAACAAATCTTGTTGCCTAACTATGACTTTCTAGATGAATTGAAGAATGTTTGTATCAAGATTCCATTGCTACAAGCCATTCGAGAAATTCCTATTCTAGCAAAAACCATAAAGGAGTTGAGTTTCAAAAGACCAGGAAGGAAAATAAAAGACACAAGAAGAATCCACCTGGTAGGAAAGATTGCAGACATTATGATGGGAAAAATTACCATGCAGAAGTATGTAGATCTAGGAAGTCCAATTGTCAAGACACATATAAATGGGATAGAAATTCCAAACACATTGATTGACTTAGGGGCCGCTATCAACATTATGAGTAGACAGACTATGGAACAGCTAAAACTTCCTAACCTTCTTTTTACACCTACTTTACTGCAACTTGCAGATCGATCAATTATTAAACCAGATGGTGTATTAGAAGATATTTCAGTCTCCTTAGATTCTTGGGAATATCCAATATATTTTATGATTTTGACTCCCAAGAGTAATCTAGGAGGGCACCCACTTATCTTAGGAAGACCTTGGCTAGCCACAGCTGATGCTTTTATTAGTTGTAGATCTGGAGACATGTACATTTCTAATGGTAATTTGACAAAGAAATTCAATTTGTATCTTCCAGCAAGAGCAATCATAGAAATAGGAGACAATGAATGGGTCGATGATGAGAACACTATACAACCTGTCTTTACCATTTCTGAAATTAGTGAGGATAGTCAAATTCTGAACACATTAGAAAATTTTGAGACATCTTCAGAATATGACCTCACACAATTTCAGTTGGAATCTGACATAGAATATTTATCATCAAGACAAATGTCTCTTTACTCTATGGAAGATTTTGGTAGTTCTACTATTGAGATTTTTCCAGGAAAAACATTGAATATCAACAAACATTTGGAAAAGTCACAACAAGAATAACTAACCAAAATCTTGCAAAAACATTCTACTGCATTTGCATGGGAGTATACCGACATGAAAGGTATTGATCCTAAGACTTGCATCCATCATATCTATATTGAGGAAAACAGTAGACCAATCAGACAACCTCAAAGAAGGATGAATCCAAATCTTAGGGAGATAGTGAAAGAAGAGCTCCAAAAATTACTCAATGTAAACTTCATTTATCCAATTTCAGATAGCCGATGGGTTTCTCCTTTGGTTATAGTACCTAAAAAGAATGGTAAATGGAGAGTATGCATTGATTACAGGGAATTGAACAAAGCAAATTTGAAGGATCACTTTCCTTTGCCTTTTATTGATCGGGTATTAGATACATTAGTAGGTAAAAAGTACTTTTCATTTTTGGATGGTTTTAGTGGCTATAATCAAATTCAGGTAGCACCTGAAGATCAAGATAAGACCACATTTACTTGTCCATGGGGAACTTTTGCCTACCGAGTGCTTCCTTTTGGGTTATGTAATGCACCAGCAACATTCCAAAGAGCAAGACTAGGAATTTTTTCTGATCTAATTCATGATTGTGTAGAGGTTTATATGGATGATTTTACAGTTTATGGTAATTCATTTGAAGAGGCATTAGAAAATTTGGAAAAAGTTCTCATAATATGTAAAGAAACAAACCTTTCATTAAGCCATGAAAAATGCTTTATGATGTTTACTAAAGGGATTGTTTTAGGACATCATATTTCAGGAGATGGGATTAAGGTTGATAGATCAAAATTTGAAGTCATCTCCAAGTTACCTATTCCAAATTGTCAAAGAGATGTTAGAAGTTTTCTAGGATTTACTGGTTACTATAGAAGATTTATAGAAAACTTCTCTAAAATAGCATCTCCACTCTTCAAATTGCTTACAAAAGACTGTGAATTTAAATGGGATCCTGATTGTCAATCAGCCTTTGAAACTTTGAAAACAAGAATATCTGAAGCACCTATCTTGAGAGGACCAAATTGGAAACTCCCTTTCCATATTTCTACGGATGCTTCAGATACAGCTCTAGGAGCCGTGTTGGGTCAAAAAGATTTAGTTCCTTATGCCATTTATTATACCAGTAAAAATTTGACTCCCACAGAGTTGAACTATACTGTGACTGAAAAAGAGTTTTTAGCTGTTGTTCATGCAATTAATAAGTTTAGACATTACATAATAGGCTATGAAACTTTTATTCATACCGACCATTCTGCAATTAGATATTTAATGAACAAACCTGTTACTAATGGCAGAGTGACAAGATGGCTCTTACTTTTGCAAGAATTCAATATTAATGTGTTGGATAGACCAGGAAAACAAAATACAGTAGCTGATTTCTTGTCTAGGATTCAGAATACTAAAGAAGATTCTCCTGTAGAGGATAAGTTTCCTGATGAATACTTGTTTGCAGTAACTACTAAGACTCCTTGGTATGCAGATATTGCTAACTATTTGGTTACAGGGAAACTGCCTTCACATTTATTTCCAAGTGAAAAACAAAAAATTATTCAGGAGAGTTCAAAATATTCATGGATTTCTAACGAATTGTTTAAAACAGGGCCAGATCTTGTGATCAGAAGATGTGTCATGGAAGATGAAATGCCTGATATTCTTAAGGCATGTCATGATGAACCATGCGGCGGACACTTTGCAGACAAAAGGACGGCCTATAAAATCCTCTCTTTAGGATATTACTGGCCTTCCCTCTTCAAAGATGCAAAACAATATGTCAAAAGGTGTGACAGCTGCCAAAGAGTAGGGAAACCTACCCTTTCAAATGAAATGCCATTGCAACCACAGGTACTCATTGAACCCTTTGAAAAATGGGCTTTAGATTTCACTGGACCTATTAATCCACCATCTAAGCAAAAGAAGTATATATTGGTTTGTACTGATTATGTTACTAAATGGGTAGAAGCCAAAGCATTAGTATCTGCTAGTGAAAATTCAGTTGTTCATTTTCTTTATGAGGATATTTTTACTCGCTTTGGTGTCCCAAGAGAAATTGTGACAGATCAAGGAAGCCAATTCACATCCAACCTGGTGGAGAAGCTGATGGAAGAATAAAAAATCAAGCATAGAAGATCTACTCCTTACCATCCGCAAGAAAATGGTCAAGTGGAGTCTACCAACAAAGTTCTCGAAAGTATCATCACCAAAACTATTCATCTACATAGAAGAGATTGGGCAGAAAGGCTTCCTGAAGCCTTGTGGGCCTACATAACTACATGGAGAAATACAACAGGACATTCTCCCTATGAACTTGTTTATGGGAAGGAAGTCCTGCTCCCCATTGAGTTCCAAGTCAAGACCTTCAAGATAGCAGTTCAGTTGGGGATGGACTTATCATAAGCCCAAAAGCATAGAATGGAGCAGTTGAACGAGCTAGATGAGATCAGACAAGAAGCAATTTTAAGAACTGATCTAGTTCAATATCAAAGAGCTAAATGGCATGACAAGTACATCAAAGAGAAGAAGTTTCAAGAAGGAGATTGGGCAATGTTATTTGATTCCAAGTTTAAAGATTTTCAAGGAAAATTTCAGACTCATTGCTTGGGCCATATGAGATTGACAAGATCTTTAGCAATGGAGCGGTAAGAATCAAGACCATTGATGAGTTTCAAACTCCTCTTATTGTGAATGGCCACAGATTGAAAGTTTATCATAAGCCACTCTCAAAGGAGGAATTTGTCAAAATGTTTCAAGAGAATTCTGCAATCAGGCTGGTACAGAAGAATTCTTCTTCTCCACCAGCCTAGCTTTTGTTCTTTTCAATTA